>JABWDL010003072.1:0-12621 GCA_015343265.1 Pao palembangensis | reverse complement strand
CTCCACTCTTTTCGTCAGCATTCCAAACATTCACGCTGTTTGACCAGACCTGGAGACTCATTACCATGTGACCCAACAGACAAAGGGGAAGCACCCCAACCGAAACTAGATGAACGACCCTGCCAACCACCCTGCCAAGGACTCTCAGGTGACCACCCGGGCCATTAACATGCCAATGGTCCACAGGGCTATATTTTCAAGCTCTGCCCCAGCAAACTTAGAACTGAAGAAGCTCTCTGGAGAGAGGGCGAAACGTTTTCAAGGAAACCTTTCAGTCCAGTTGACACAGAGAGATCTACTTTGGATAACCATGACCTGGATGAGTGAGAATCTACACAGACATTTCAGCCTATCTGCCTTCTCCGCTTTACTTTCCCACTTCCCTCTTTTGAGCACACTCGCTGTCCCTGCCGTAATCTCTGCTTCCTCCTTCTTCACTTTCTGCTCCACAATAATCTGTAACAACTGCACCAACAGTTGATCTTCACTCAACTTTCCCAGGCTCCCTCCAAACTTGGCTGAAAATTCCGCTTGTTTTTTAAGCACTTCTTTTTTTTCTTTTTCCGGCGTCCGTGCCAATTGACGCTCAAAAACAATTTCTATTGCTTTCTTCCCGGGTGCACCCGTTTGTAATTAGATATTTTTATACAGAAAGGAAAAATGTATTATTATATTATTATTATTATATATATTTTTTTTTATTCCTTCTACAGTGCACTCTTCAGGTCTTCCCCGAGGCCTGGATAACCAAGGCAGTCAGCAACTCTGACCCCGGTATTTCAGTAATCGAGTATTCTGTTAGTCTGGCGATTAATCGAGTAGAAATATACTGCACACACTGCGACTTTTTTTACATCACTTTATTGAAAAGCCAAAGTTAGTCTCCCCTCACTTACAGTAGATTGGGTAAAGTGGTATTTTATGTCTACTTGCTTTGCCCTATGTCTGTTTACCAGGTTTTTGGCAAGAGCAGTTGTTCCCTGGTTGTCCTAATGTACAATATGATGTGTATATTTGTAGTTATCTATATTCTCCAGCACATTCTGCAGGTATAGTATGGTTGAAGCTAATGATATATACGCTGCAACTGTTGGTTGTTTCTTAGTTTTCCATGAAACTAGTGAGCTGTCTTTACTGAGTAAACCTGAGTAAACACAGTAACCTGTGGTACTGCGCCTGTCACTGGCATCAGATGCCCAGTCAGCGTCACTACAGGCCTGCGTGAGAGCTTCACGCTGCTTCTTTTGAAACATAGACCTCTCTGGGCAGTCCCTTTTAGATTTTTTAACACGTGTTTCACAGTAAACCACTGCTCCTCTGTGGGTTTCAGAAAGGTATTGTGATAACCTGCTTACTATGTAGCTTAAGTCTGGTGTGGTACTGGTGGACCGATATATAAGGCATCCTACAGCTTCCCTGTACATCCTGACATCACTTATTTTCACTGACCCTTTGGTGTATTCAAGCTTCTGGTCACAAGGTGTCCTATAGTTTTGCGTATTAAAACGCTGCAGCACCTTATTTATGTAGTTTTCCTGTGACATAGTTATACGTCTATCAGATATCAGATTGGTTGAAATCGATACCTAGAAAATGTCTGCTTTCATTTTTAACCCTTTAGTGGATTGATGTATATTGCATAGTCTATTGGAGAATGCAGATATGCTGTTTTCACATCCATCTGGTGTAAAATTAGGTTCTCCTGTGCCGTGCTTTGT
This sequence comes from Pao palembangensis, assembly GCA_015343265.1. Taxonomy (NCBI): domain Eukaryota; kingdom Metazoa; phylum Chordata; class Actinopteri; order Tetraodontiformes; family Tetraodontidae; genus Pao; species Pao palembangensis. The sequence goes on along the minus strand of JABWDL010003072.1, from coordinate 10,903 downwards.
ATTTGTCATTCCCATCTGCATCAGGTTTGATTTCGTAAACCCATTTACCCTCACTGTTTTCATGCCTTTAGGCAGGACAGTGGCTGTAAAGGTTATGTTAAGGACTGGCCCTCCTTAACATAGTTAATATGGAGTCGGTGTGTAACTTCGCCAAAACGATGTCGGACTCCGTAGCGTTCTCTGGTCCCCTCCCGAATCTGGCCAGTGATGACATGTTTAGCCGCATGTCATCGCTCCGTCGCTGGTTGTCGCGGTGGTGTCCAGAAAATAACGTGGCCTTTATAGATAATTGGGAGACTTTTTGGGGAAAACCTGGCCTTATTAGCAGAGACCGCATCCATCCCACCCGGGGTGGTGCAGCTCTTATTTCTAGCAATATAGCAAAGTTGATTGGACAACCAACCTTCTGACAACCCAGGGTGGAGGCCAGGAGGCAGAGTCGCTGTCTTACACGCTTCTCTGCTGCTTCTGTAAAACTGCCGCCCTCCAATAAAAATAAAAATAACAATAAAACTAAAAACGCTCACAGTAACACTAAGTTTAATAATACAATAGAAATAGTGTCAGTACCTTGTCCTCCCATAGTTCATCTAGTAAATAAGTCTAGAGGTGTTAATAATAATAACCTTATAAAAATACACAGCAGTAAACACTCAGAAACAAATAGAACAGTTAGATGTGGTCTGTTGAACATACGATCTCTACGGTCTAAATCTCTTCTAGTTAATGATTTAGTAACAGATCATCTGTCTGATATTTTCTTTCTCACGGAGACTTGGTTGCAGGATGAAGAATATGTTAGTTTAAATGAAGCAACTCCATCAAGTCATATTAATTATCATGTTCCTCGAAGTGCAGGCAGAGGAGGTGGAGTGGCAGCAATCTACCGCTCCAGCCTTCAAGTCAATCCCAAACCTAAAGCTACCTGTAGCTCTTTTGAAAGTCTCACTCTCAGCCTCTCTCACCACAACTGGAAGTCAGAAAAGCCAGTTTTATTAGTTGTGGTGTATCGGCCACCTGCAGCTGCTTACACACAATTCCTGGCGGAGTTTTCAGATTTCCTGTCTAGTTTAGTGGTCAGTACAAATAAAGTCATTATAGTGGGTGATTTTAACATCCATATGGATGATGATACTGACAGTCTTAAGACGGCGTTTAACTCACTGATAGATGCAGTAGGTTTCTCTCAGTTAGTAAATGAACCGACGCACTGTCATAATCACACCCTGGATCTGGTTCTCACCTATGGTCTAGAAACTGAGAACCTGGTAGTTGTTCCCCAAAACCCCCTCCTCTCAGACCACTCACTTATAACCTTTGACTTCACTCTAGCAGCCCGAGCAGCACATGACAGGAAGGTTTACTACAGCAGGTGTCTCTCTGAAGATACTAGAGACAGATTTGTAGCTGAAATTGCAGCGGTGCCCCCTCTAGCGCCTCCTACTGGTGCAACAGATCATTCTGATCTAAATGTTACTCCTGCAGATATTGACTGCTTTGTCAATGTCACTGCAGCCACACTGCGTATAGTTTTAGATTCGGTTGCCCCACTGAAGAGAAGGTTCACACACCATAGAAGACTGGCTCCGTGGTATAACACACATATCCGAACTCTTAAGCAGGCATCAAGACGGATGGAGAGGAAGTGGTATTCAGCCAGATCAGCTGATTCCCAAAGCGCCTGGAAAGACAGCTTACTAACATATAAAAAGGCCCTCCGTAAAGCCAGAACAGCTTACTACACTTCATTAATAGATGCAAATAAGAACAACCCGCGTTTTCTGTTTAACACCATAGCCAGGTTGACAAAGAGTCACAGCTCGGTTGAGCCTTCTATTCCTGCAGCTCTTAGCAGTGAAGACTTTATGAGTTTCTTCACCAATAAAATCACTAACATTAGAGAAAAGATCGATCAAGGTCGCTCCATGACAACTGATGAGCTGCCCTTGTTAGCAACCCCATCTAGTCCTGATCCACCTCTGGACAGCTTCCTGCCCATAGATCTCCCTGAGCTGACCTCCAACATTAATGGATCTAAAGCAACCACATGTCTCCTGGACCCCATCCCAACTAAGCTTTTCAAGGATGTCTTTCCTCTAATTGGGGTGTCAGTATTAGATCAGATCAACTTATCTTTGACAACAGGTTATGTACCTCAGGCATTTAAAACTGCTGTTATCAGACCTTTACTTAAAAAACCTTCACTTGACCCAGGCGTCTTAGCAAATTATAGACCGATATCCAACCTCCCATTCATCTCTAAGATACTTGAGAGGCTGGTTGTCAGTCAGCTAACCGATCACCTAAACAGGAATAGTCTATTTGAAGTGTTTCAGTCTGGTTTCAGAGCTCATCACAGCACAGAAACAGCACTGGTTAAAGTCACTAATGACCTCCTCATGGCATCAGACCGTGGACTTATTTCCGTACTGGTTTTACTGGACCTCAGTGCTGCCTTTGACACTGTAGATCACAGCATTTTATTACAAAGGCTACAACATGAGATTAGGATCACAGGGACAGCTCTAGACTGGTTTAAATCTTATCTATCAGATCGATTTCATTTTGTTCATGTTAATGATGTTTCCTCTGAGTGTACAAAGGTTCATCATGGTGTTCCACAGGGTTCAGTGCTTGGGCCAATCCTGTTCACTCTTTACATGCTCCCTCTAGGGAATATAATTCAGAAACACGGCATAAATTTTCATTGCTATGCCGACGATACGCAGTTGTATCTATCCATGAAATCTGATGAAACAGAGCCATTTGCCAGACTCCAGGCATGTCTCAAAGACATAAAAGACTGGATGACCTCCAATTTCCTTCTTTTAAACTCAGACAAAACTGAAGTCATTGTTCTTGGAGCTAAACATCTGAGGACTAGATTATCAGATAGCATTCTCTCCTTGGATGGCATTACTTTGTCCTCCAGTACGGCTGCAAGGAACCTGGGAGTTATCTTCGACCAGGACATGTCATTTCTCCCTCATATTAAACAGGTTTCTAGGACCGCTTTCTTTCACCTCCGTAATATTGCCAAGATCAGGAGCATCCTGTCACAAAGTGATGCTGAAAAACTGGTCCATGCTTTTGTTACCTCTAGACTGGACTACTGCAACTCATTACTGTCAGGATGTCCAAATTATTCCATTAAAAACCTGCAGCTGATTCAGAACGCTGCAGCCAGAGTTCTGACAGGAATCAGCACTAGGGAGCATATCTCTCCAGTTTTAGCTTCTCTTCACTGGCTTCCAGTGAAATTTAGAATAGACTTTAAGATTCTCCTTCTAACATATAAAGTTCTAAATGGACTATCTCCATCATACCTGCAGGATCTCATAGTTCCATATATACCTAAAAGAACACTCAGATCACAGAGTGCAGGTTTACTTGTAGTTCCTAGAATTCATCAAAGCAGACTGGGAGGACGAGCTTTTAGCTATCGGGCAGCTTTACTGTGGAACCAGTTACCAACCTGGGTCCAAGAGGCAGACACCACGTGTGCCTTTAAGATCAAACTTAAAACCTTTCTGTTCAGTAAAGCATACAGCTAGCCTCAAACAAAGTGTGTAGGGCTGATAGATCTAGTTTAGTCAGTTCTCACAGCTAGAATAGGCTCATCAGACTCTTATTCTTCAATCTTTAGCACAGCTATGCTGCTATAGGCCTACGCTGCTGGGGACAAACACATGATCCACTGAGCAGTTCCCCACTTCCTCAACACCAACCACTCCCTCACGTCCTCTCCTCCTTTTCTTCTTCTTTCTCCTCCTTTTATTTTCACCGGGATTATCTGGGTCCAGTCTTCCTTGCCGTTCTGTGTGTCTCTCCCCCCTTCTCTCCCTCTCTCTCTCTCTCTCCTTCTCTCTCTCTTTGCAGGTCTTCCGTCTCCAGGCCTTCGTGCTGCACGGACCTCGGCCTATGGCAAACTCAGGGTCCGCTGTCGGCACCTGCCTATACTGTTCATCTCTTTATAACAACCTGCTATGCTTTATTATGTGTATATATGTCTGATATGTTTGTATTTCTATGAGTGTATTTTGTCTGTATTTCTTTGGTTTTATGATTGTATCTGTTCTCCCTCTCTCTCTCTCTTTGTTCTCTCTGTCCTGTCTCCCTCTTTTATTCCTCCTTTACCCAGCCAACTTTCAGCAGGATGGTTCCCTCTTGTAAGCCTGGTCCTGCTCAAGGTTTCTTCCTGTTAAAAGGGAGTTTTTCCTTGCCACTGTGCTTACCTGGGCGTTCAGGCTCTGGGTTTCTAGCTCTGTAAAGCACTTAGAGACAATTTTATTGTAAAAGGTGCTATATAAATAAAATTGAATTGAATTGAATTGAATCTCCGCAAGAGCAAGTTAGTTTGCACAGAAGTGATCTCGCACATATAAACGCATGTCACACAACACTGCGCAGTCCAGACGGTTTATTTCTAATCATTTTGTGTGAAATGTATTTTTCACACCAAATTAGTTTGAACAGAAGTGATCTCGCACATATAAACGCATGTCAATGAACACTGTGCAGCTTCAAACAGTTGACTTGAAATCATTTTTTGTGAAATGTGTTTTTCTAAGCGAGAACCAATCAGTTTGGACAGAATNCACTGCGCAGGTCCAGACAGTTGATTTGAAATCATTTTGTGTGAAATGTGTTTTTCTCAGCTAGAACAAGTTAGTTTGGGCAGAATTGATCTCGCACATATAAACGTCAAAGAACACTGCATAGGTATAGACAGTTGACTTGAAATCATTTTGTGTGAAATGTGTTTTTCTCAGCGAGAACAAATCAGTTTGGACACAATTGATCTCGCACATATAAACGCATGTCACAGAACACTGTGCAGGTCCAGACAGTTTTCTACAAATCCTGTTGCCTGAAATTTATATTTCTCAGCGATGACAAGTTAGTTTGGACACAATTGATCTCGCACACATAAACAAATGTCACTGAACACTGTGCAGGTCCAGACAGTTAACTTGAAATCATTTTGTGTGAAATGTGTTTTTTTCAGCGAGAACAAGTTAGTTTGGACAGAATTGATCTCGCACATATAAACGCATGCAAAAAGTAATTTTTCTCTACCTTCATGGAAAGAAAGGGCTCGGCCGTCTTGCCCCCTTTGGTAACAGCTTGGCCTCCCTAGGCGGGGTACATGCCATGGTCTCCTGATGGCGGTGGCTGACAGCCCCATATGAGCTGTCATTTTGTTGCTGTTGGCGTCGCTGTTATTGTGGCTGTCTGCGACACTATCTTGCCCAATGTCCCGTTCCTCCTCAGATGTGACACAAATCTGAGCAACGTGATGCTCCAACCCTTCTCCAAACCGGACCTCTGTCACGACTCTGAGGTGGCCCTCCTGTGGGGAAAGCCTCACGAACAGCAGCAACAATGGCCACTTGAATGTCAGTCGTGGGCGAAGAATGTGCCTTTTTAGATGATTTTTTTTAATTTGTTCAATCTGCATTTGTGTGAGTGATTGCCGTGCTGCAAGCTGTGACGCAGCTTGTTGTCGTTCTTTGGTGATAAATCTATCTAACAGAGTGGTCAGACATTGTGACCATTGGGTCCATGGAGCGCCAGGAATCATAAGATTATCAAGCAGTTGTTGTTTAACTGATGTAGGCAAACCTGCCATAAGTTTTTCCTTCATCATTACCATTGTGGGTGTACCATCAGTCGGAGGCTTATCTGTAACTCCGATCCACTTACTTCTTCCCGTGTGAAGCCACGCCTCAGGGGTGGTTCCCTCCTCGGTCTTCCATGGATGTGAAAAGGATGCAAGCGCTGCAGCACTGACAGGAAACATAGCTCACATAGCAGCAAAGAAATTCTCAACATGGTCAGTAACAGGTGCAGAAGGTGGTACATCCTCAGTTCGAGCTGCTGCTTCAATCTGGCTCAATGTGTGGTGTCCTACACAGGCGACTACAATAGCTCGCATGTCTCCAATGGCCAATAGCACCCCTTGTGTGTGGCCTTTTAAGGCTTGAATCCAGCGACTGGCCCCATTGGGAAGAGGTGGTAATTCATTTCTCAATCCTGTAATGTCGCCCAATTGCCATGGTTTATATGTTGGATTTACAGCGCCTGGGGCGGCCACTAGAGTGAGCTGGAGCACTGGTTCCGCTCCTGTGACCTGTGCTCGGGAGGGCGTGAAAGGAACAGAACGATAACCGTCATTTCCTGGTGTGGAGTAAACGGAGAGTGTAGACTGTGGTGTCGTCAGGAACGATTGACCTGGTTCCCCCTGTTGAGGTGTCATAGGTGACGTGTGAGACGATATGTGTGGTGCGCCTTCTTGTGGTTGTGTCTGGATTTGTAAATTACGCAACTGTGTTTCCAATTCTGCCATATGCTTAGACATGTCCTCAGCGGGACGCAATAAGTCTGCTGCCATCTGTCTTTGCCGTTTAACCCATCATCTTCCTGTGTTGTAGTATGTTGTAGTATTTTTTTAGAGCAAAAGGGTTCGACGCTGAAAGTGCCGGGACAGATGCTGAAGCCGACGATTGCGTCTGACTTCCTTGTCCACCCACCACTCCATGATCTTCAGATTCCACATTCCATTCCCACCAGCCAATTGTACTGTCCCTCCTGCTATTACTGGATATAATGCTGCCCCTTGACAATACGGTGGAGGTGACTGCCCTGTTCCTAGCCCTTTGGTCACACTTTTTTCTTTTTTGTCTTTACGCCATTTATTCGCTGCGCGCATAGTCATACACACATCTCTCAATGCTTGCGCCATGCATTTCACGTAAATAAACGTCACAGCATTTCTATCCCCTACCTGTCTGGAGTTTCAGAAAAATTCAGGAGAATCTTTCAAAAACATGATATTCCAGTACAGTTCAAACCCTCCAACACACTCAGACAGAAACTGGTCCACCCAAAAGACAAGACACCAAGACACAAACAAAGCAATGTTGTCTATGCTGTACAGTGCCAGGAGGAATGCAAGGAACTGTACTGTAAGGAAACCAAACAGCCCCTCCATAAACGAATGGCCCAACACAGACGTGCCACTTCTTCAGGACAGGACTCAGCAGTACACCTACACCTAAAAGAAAGCGAACACTCCTTTGAGGACAGTCAAGTACGTGTGCTGGCCAGAGAAGATCGCTGGTTTGAGAGGGGTGTCAAGGAAGCCATCCACGTCAAGTTGGAAAAACCATCTTTAAACAGAGGTGGTGGACTAAGGCACTTTCTGTCACCCACGTACAATGCAGTTCTCCACTCTTTTCGTCAGCATTCCAAACATTCACGCTGTTTGACCAGACCTGGAGACTCATTACCATGTGACCCAACAGACAAAGGGGAAGCACCCCAACCGAAACTAGATGAACGACCCTGCCAACCACCCTGCCAAGGACTCTCAGGTGACCACCCGGGCCATTAACATGCCAATGGTCCACAGGGCTATATTTTCAAGCTCTGCCCCAGCAAACTTAGAACTGAAGAAGCTCTCTGGAGAGAGGGCGAAACGTTTTCAAGGAAACCTTTCAGTCCAGTTGACACAGAGAGATCTACTTTGGATAACCATGACCTGGATGAGTGAGAATCTACACAGACATTTCAGCCTATCTGCCTTCTCCGCTTTACTTTCCCACTTCCCTCTTTTGAGCACACTCGCTGTCCCTGCCGTAATCTCTGCTTCCTCCTTCTTCACTTTCTGCTCCACAATAATCTGTAACAACTGCACCAACAGTTGATCTTCACTCAACTTTCCCAGGCTCCCTCCAAACTTGGCTGAAAATTCCGCTTGTTTTTTAAGCACTTCTTTTTTTTCTTTTTCCGGCGTCCGTGCCAATTGACGCTCAAAAACAATTTCTATTGCTTTCTTCCCGGGTGCACCCGTTTGTAATTAGATATTTTTATACAGAAAGGAAAAATGTATTATTATATTATTATTATTATATATATTTTTTTTTATTCCTTCTACAGTGCACTCTTCAGGTCTTCCCCGAGGCCTGGATAACCAAGGCAGTCAGCAACTCTGACCCCGGTATTTCAGTAATCGAGTATTCTGTTAGTCTGGCGATTAATCGAGTAGAAATATACTGCACACACTGCGACTTTTTTTACATCACTTTATTGAAAAGCCAAAGTTAGTCTCCCCTCACTTACAGTAGATTGGGTAAAGTGGTATTTTATGTCTACTTGCTTTGCCCTATGTCTGTTTACCAGGTTTTTGGCAAGAGCAGTTGTTCCCTGGTTGTCCTAATGTACAATATGATGTGTATATTTGTAGTTATCTATATTCTCCAGCACATTCTGCAGGTATAGTATGGTTGAAGCTAATGATATATACGCTGCAACTGTTGGTTGTTTCTTAGTTTTCCATGAAACTAGTGAGCTGTCTTTACTGAGTAAACCTGAGTAAACACAGTAACCTGTGGTACTGCGCCTGTCACTGGCATCAGATGCCCAGTCAGCGTCACTACAGGCCTGCGTGAGAGCTTCACGCTGCTTCTTTTGAAACATAGACCTCTCTGGGCAGTCCCTTTTAGATTTTTTAACACGTGTTTCACAGTAAACCACTGCTCCTCTGTGGGTTTCAGAAAGGTATTGTGATAACCTGCTTACTATGTAGCTTAAGTCTGGTGTGGTACTGGTGGACCGATATATAAGGCATCCTACAGCTTCCCTGTACATCCTGACATCACTTATTTTCACTGACCCTTTGGTGTATTCAAGCTTCTGGTCACAAGGTGTCCTATAGTTTTGCGTATTAAAACGCTGCAGCACCTTATTTATGTAGTTTTCCTGTGACATAGTTATACGTCTATCAGATATCAGATTGGTTGAAATCGATACCTAGAAAATGTCTGCTTTCATTTTTAACCCTTTAGTGGATTGATGTATATTGCATAGTCTATTGGAGAATGCAGATATGCTGTTTTCACATCCATCTGGTGTAAAATTAGGTTCTCCTGTGCCGTGCTTTGTATTTGTCATTCCCATCTGCATCAGGTTTGATTTCGTAAACCCATTTACCCTCACTGTTTTCATGCCTTTAGGCAGGACAGTGGCTGTAAAGGTTATGTTAAGGACTGGCCCTCCTTAACATAGTTAATATGGAGTCGGTGTGTAACTTCGCCAAAACGATGTCGGACTCCGTAGCGTTCTCTGGTCCCCTCCCGAATCTGGCCAGTGATGACATGTTTAGCCGCATGTCATCGCTCCGTCGCTGGTTGTCGCGGTGGTGTCCAGAAAATAACGTGGCCTTTATAGATAATTGGGAGACTTTTTGGGGAAAACCTGGCCTTATTAGCAGAGACCGCATCCATCCCACCCGGGGTGGTGCAGCTCTTATTTCTAGCAATATAGCAAAGTTGATTGGACAACCAACCTTCTGACAACCCAGGGTGGAGGCCAGGAGGCAGAGTCGCTGTCTTACACGCTTCTCTGCTGCTTCTGTAAAACTGCCGCCCTCCAATAAAAATAAAAATAACAATAAAACTAAAAACGCTCACAGTAACACTAAGTTTAATAATACAATAGAAATAGTGTCAGTACCTTGTCCTCCCATAGTTCATCTAGTAAATAAGTCTAGAGGTGTTAATAATAATAACCTTATAAAAATACACAGCAGTAAACACTCAGAAACAAATAGAACAGTTAGATGTGGTCTGTTGAACATACGATCTCTACGGTCTAAATCTCTTCTAGTTAATGATTTAGTAACAGATCATCTGTCTGATATTTTCTTTCTCACGGAGACTTGGTTGCAGGATGAAGAATATGTTAGTTTAAATGAAGCAACTCCATCAAGTCATATTAATTATCATGTTCCTCGAAGTGCAGGCAGAGGAGGTGGAGTGGCAGCAATCTACCGCTCCAGCCTTCAAGTCAATCCCAAACCTAAAGCTACCTGTAGCTCTTTTGAAAGTCTCACTCTCAGCCTCTCTCACCACAACTGGAAGTCAGAAAAGCCAGTTTTATTAGTTGTGGTGTATCGGCCACCTGCAGCTGCTTACACACAATTCCTGGCGGAGTTTTCAGATTTCCTGTCTAGTTTAGTGGTCAGTACAAATAAAGTCATTATAGTGGGTGATTTTAACATCCATATGGATGATGATACTGACAGTCTTAAGACGGCGTTTAACTCACTGATAGATGCAGTAGGTTTCTCTCAGTTAGTAAATGAACCGACGCACTGTCATAATCACACCCTGGATCTGGTTCTCACCTATGGTCTAGAAACTGAGAACCTGGTAGTTGTTCCCCAAAACCCCCTCCTCTCAGACCACTCACTTATAACCTTTGACTTCACTCTAGCAGCCCGAGCAGCACATGACAGGAAGGTTTACTACAGCAGGTGTCTCTCTGAAGATACTAGAGACAGATTTGTAGCTGAAATTGCAGCGGTGCCCCCTCTAGCGCCTCCTACTGGTGCAACAGATCATTCTGATCTAAATGTTACTCCTGCAGATATTGACTGCTTTGTCAATGTCACTGCAGCCACACTGCGTATAGTTTTAGATTCGGTTGCCCCACTGAAGAGAAGGTTCACACACCATAGAAGACTGGCTCCGTGGTATAACACACATATCCGAACTCTTAAGCAGGCATCAAGACGGATGGAGAGGAAGTGGTATTCAGCCAGATCAGCTGATTCCCAAAGCGCCTGGAAAGACAGCTTACTAACATATAAAAAGGCCCTCCGTAAAGCCAGAACAGCTTACTACACTTCATTAATAGATGCAAATAAGAACAACCCGCGTTTTCTGTTTAACACCATAGCCAGGTTGACAAAGAGTCACAGCTCGGTTGAGCCTTCTATTCCTGCAGCTCTTAGCAGTGAAGACTTTATGAGTTTCTTCACCAATAAAATCACTAACATTAGAGAAAAGATCGATCAAGGTCGCTCCATGACAACTGATGAGCTGCCCTTGTTAGCAAC
>JABWDL010000282.1:12176-21441 GCA_015343265.1 Pao palembangensis | reverse complement strand
ACACACACACACACACACACACACACACACACACACACACACACACGGTCACCTCAGATGGCCTCAGCTGGCGGGACGGCCAGCAGGGGGCAGCAGACCCACCTGGGAACCTCCTGGGCCTGGATGAGGCGGATCACGTCCTCCATCCACAGCATCAGGTCCCGGACCATGCTGAAGAACCTGAACTTGTCCCCGCTGTCCAGGAGGCGGAGCCTGCGCTGGTCGCAGGCCTGCAGCAGACTCCTCCAGGCCTCCAGCACCTCGCTCTCCCGCCGCTGGATGTCGTCTGCCTTGTCCCCGGCGTACGCCGACTGCAGGCGCACAGCGTCCTCCTGCAGCTGTCGCACCTGCGGTCACAGGGCGAGACGCGCTCAGTCCCGCCTCCCCTGGCTGCTGAGCCTGCTTCCTGTCCTCACCTGTGTCCCCAGAGCCTGGATGTCGTGCTCGAAGGTGGTGTGCATCCTCTGCAGCGTCTCCACCGTGTTCTGGTCCCGCCCGTCCTCCTCCGGAAGCTTCTTCTGCTTGTCCACGATGCGTCCCAGGATCTCCTTGGCGTCGTGGTAAAACTTGTGGAGCTCAAAGGAAGCGGCGAGGATCTGGGTCCTGGTGTCGATGAGCTCCAGCAGGTCGGCCCAGGCCTCGTTCAGGCCATCCTTCCACTCCGCCACCGTGGCCGCGTCGCCGTGGCCACTGTTGATCAGCTCATCCGCCAGGCGGTTGACGGCGTCCACGCGCTCCTGCCCGATGGTCCCGGTGTCCCTGGCGAACTCACGGAAACGCTCCTGCAGCATCTGAGCAGAGACGAGGACGAGCTGAGACACAGCTGACACACGCAGGGCTAACAGGGGCCAGGGCCCGCCCGCTGGGAGGGACTTCCTGTCAGCCAGGGCCCGCCCACTGGGCCGGACTTCCTGTCAGCGCCAGGGCCCACCCACTGGGCCGGACTTCCTGTCAGCGCCAGGACCAACCCACTGGGAGGGACTTCCTGTCAGCCAGGGCCCGCCCACTGGGCCGGACTTCCTGTCAGCGCCAGGACCAACCCACTGGGAGGGACTTCCTGTCAGCGCCAGGACCAACCCGCTGGGCCGGACTTCCTGTCAGAGCTAGGCACCGCCCACTGGGCCAGACTTCCTGTCAGCCAGGGCCCGCCCACTGGGCCAGACTTCCTGTCAGCGCCAGGGCCCACCCACTGGGAGGGACTTCCTGTCAGCGCCAGGGCCCACCCGCTGGGAGGGACTTCCTGTCAGCCAGGGCCCGCCCGCTGGGCCGGACTTCCTGTCAGCCAGGGCCCGCCCGCTGGGCCGGACTGTCAGGAATGGCTGCATTCTAACAGCAGTAATAACAGCAATAATAGTAGCAGTAATAACAGTAATAGCAGCAGTAATAACAGCAGTAATAACAGTAATATGAGTAATAACAACAGTAATAGCAAGAGTAATAGCAGTAATAGTAGCAGTAATAGCAGCAGTAATAGCAGTAATAGCAGCAGTAATAGCAGTAATAGCAGTAATAGCAGTAATAACAGCAGTAATAACAGCAGTAATAACAGTAATAGCCGTAATAACAGCAGTAACAGCAGTAATAACAGCAGTAACAACAGTAACAGCAGTAATAGCAGCAGTAATGGCAGTAATAGTAGCAGTAATAGCAGCAGTAATAGCAGTAAAAACAACAGTAATAGCAGTAATAGCAGCAGTAATAACAGTAACAGCAGCAGAGGCTGGAACCTACCGTCACGTGCTCGTAGTCCTGGCCCAGCTCGTGGGATCCGGCCACCACCTCCCGCTCAGCGATCCACTGCTCCAGGTCGTCGACCTCTCGGTTGAGCTGGAAGAGGCGGAGCCTCTCGTCTAGTTTTCCCCGCCTCTCCTCTGATAGGTCCTTCAGGCCAGCGTACAGCTTGTCCACCTGTGACTGCCGCATGCTGATTCGCTCGCTGCCACACACACACACACACACACACACACACAGTTACCACGGAGACGAGCAGCAGCCCGTCCCTGTCCCCGTCCCCCCGGGCCAGCGTCTACCTCTCAGGATGTCCCTCAGCCACCAGTCCCCGGCTGGTCTTGGACAGCTGGTGGACGGTCTCGGCGTAGTCCTCCACCGCCTGCTCCACGATCTGATGCTTCTTCTGCATGGCCACGGCGCTCTGCTCGTCCTGACCAACAGCACAATGCGGGGTGAGCCCCCGCCGACAGGTAGGGTCAGGCGCCAGGAAGGGGCGGGGCCAGCTCACCTTGGCTTTCTCCTCTGACATCATGTAGAGCTCCTGCTCGCTCATCCAGGCCTCGGCTTCGGCCGCGTCAAAGTAGTACTGCTGGGCGTGGTGCGCCTCCTGCAGGCGGGCGTGGCGGAGCTCCGCCTCCTTCCTCAGCTGGCCCCACAGCTGCTGCAGGTGGCGCAGGCGCTGCTGGATGGCCTGGTCCTGCGGCAGGCTGTGGCTGCGCTCCAGGATGTCGTGGATGCGAGGCTGGTGGCCCTGGACCTCCTTGTGCAGCGTCTGGAAGACAGCAGCTGCTTGCTGACTGCTGACCAGCCTGCTCACGCAGCCTGGCGACGCCTCACCTGGTTCTTCTTGATGAGCAGCTGCACCGTCTGCAGGTTGTGGCCATGCTCCATGGACGTTGCCACCGCCATCCTCTCCTGAACCCACAGCTGGAGCAGACAGCAGATGTTAGGCGCTGCCTGGCCCCGCCCCCAGCGCGGTGGCGGCGGCGGTACTCACGATCTCGTCCTCCACGTCTCGCTTGAACTGGTGAACTTCTCTGGAGGCCAGCAGCAGGTTCCTGCGCTGCTGCAGCGGCTCCAGCAGCTCCTGGAACTTCTTCTCCAGCAGCTGGCGCCGCCCGTCCACCTCGTCAGCGTCCTTCACCTCCTGGCTGAGCGCCTGCACCTGGCTCTGCAGCTCCACCACCTCCCGCTGGCGCACCTCCACCTGGTTCTCCAGCATCTGCAGCAGACAGGAAGCTGGTCAGCGCGGCTGAGGGAGGAGCCTGGAGCTGGGAGGCTCCCCCACCTGCTGCTTCTTCAGCAGGATGCTGACGGAGGTCAGGTCTTTGCCGTAGTCGTCCGACTGGATCTGACCCTCCAGGCCCAACATCCACTTGTCCAGGTCGGCGCAGCTCTGCGTGAACAGCTCCGCCTTGTTGGCGTCGAACAGGCACTGAGCTTTGGTCTGGGTGGTGGACTCCAGCTCCGCCCACATGGTCTGCAGCAGCAGCAGCTTCTGCCTCACCACCGCTTCCGTCTCTGGTTTCTCAGACACCAGCAACAGGCCGTCCTGCAGCGAGACAAGGTAGCAGAGGACCTCCTCAGCCAGGACCTCCTACACCTGAAGCTCCTCAGCCAGGACCTCCTACACCTGAAGCAGCTCTGATGTTTCTCAGGTCTGATCCTCTCTGCTAATTACCGTCTGCTGGCTGAGGCGCTTCTGGCCACCTGATAATATCTGACCTTCTGGATCTTCTGCAGCCACTCTTTGTTGGACTGCAGCTCAGCCATGAAGGCCTGGTGCTTCAGCCACTTGCTGTGCAGGTTCCTGGCCTCGTCGTAGCTCATGTCCTGGGCCGACAGCATCTTCTCGTTGATCCACAGAGACAGCTGCACACAGACACAGGGTGAGTTCTTCTCCTGACCTTTACCTGCTGCTGCTGGAGCAGGAGCTGACCTCTTGGCAGTCTTGGAGAAACTTCTGCAGGTCTCTGTTGTCCTTCAGCCTCATCAGCAGCTCCACCGCAGCCTCTCGATTCCTCCTTTGTCTGAAACACAGGAGACGACCTTCAGAGCTGGCCCAGGAGGCCCAGGAGGTCCAGGCTCAGGCACCTACCTGCCGTCGATGGAGGCCACCCTCTCCTGGATGCGCTCAGCGTTGATGTTCCCGTCGCTGCTCAGGCGTCTGCCGGCCTCCACCACGCCGTTGATTTTATCTTCGTTGGCGTCCATGGTGGTCATGAAGTCCTCCTGCTTCCTGATGGCAGCCTCTGCACCTTCGAGCGTGGTGGGCATCTCGGTGTGGGCCAGGACGTACTCCTGCAGCAAGCAGAGAGGAGCGCGCTGAGCCGGAGGAGAGGCGGGACCCAGCGCCCAGGGGGCGTGTCCGAGGAGCTTACCTGGTTGTTGAGGAAGGCCTCGGCCTGCTTGGTGTCCCTGAGGAACAGCTGGTAGGCGTGGGACTGGGACAGCACCTTCTGACGGTTCTCCCACATCTTGTGCAGCTCGTTCCAGCCGGTGTCGAGCGCCTGCAGCCGCTGGCGCAGGAACATGTACTGCGCGTCCGTCTGGCCCTGCGTCACCATCTCGCCCATGTCCCGCATCTTCTGGTAGTCCTCCTCGTAGTTCTGGATCTCGTTCTTGATGCCTTGGTGCTGGGCCATAAGCTTCTCGGCCTCGGCCAGCGTGTTGGCCATGTCCTCGGAGGCGATGGCGGTCTGAGTGCGCGACAGCCACGACTGGAAGTCGTCCAGCTCGCGCAGGAACTGCTGCAGCTTCCTGGCCTCCCCCAAAGACTCCTCGCGGTTCTTCAGGGTGTTCTTCATCTCCTCCCAGACGGCGGTGATCTCCAGCAGGCGCCCTGTGATGGCCTTGGCCTGCTCAGGGTGCTCCTCCGCCAGCTGCTGGGCCTCACCTCGCAGATCTCCCAGCTTGTCCTCGATGGCGGCCAGGTCGCGCTCCATCCCGCTCAGTTTCCGCTGCAGGGCCATGACCCCGGTGAGGTCGTTGCCCAGGTCCTGCGTGGACTCGATCACCTTGGTCTTCTCTGTGATCCAGGACTTGGTCTCGTTGCAGTCCAGGTGGTAGTTCTGAACTCCCAGAGCAGAATTCAGAGACTCCTTCTTCTGGTCCACAAGATCCCGGAACTGGCTCCACCTGTGGACAGGAAGAGAATCATTCAGCAGCCGTCTCCAAGATCAGGAACCAAGCAAACAGCACAAAAAAGGGCCCAGGAACCAAAAAAAAAAATCCCAGAAAAAAGACCCAGGAACCAAAAAAAAAAAATCCCAGAAAAAAGACCCAGGAACCAAAACAAAAAATCCCCAGAAAAAAGACCCAGGAACCAAAAAAAAAACCCCAGAAAAAAGACCCAGGAACCAAAAAAAAAAAAAATCCCAGAAAAAAGACCCAGGAACCAAAAATAATCCCAGAAAAAAGACCCAGGAACCAAAAAAAAAAAATCCCCAGAAAAAAGACCCAGGAACCAAGCAAACCTCAGAAATCAGGCCCACGTTAGCAGGAACACCAACGAACATGAGCATCTGTCTTTCTCCTGATGCTTCTAGAGCTCAGGTCATGTGACTTGAACCCTGGACCTGGGCATCTCTACCTGTTGTTGAGTTTGTCCTGTCGTGTCCTGATGTCCTTCTCACTCGGGTGTCCATTGTGCACCAGCTGCCGGCCGATCTGGTTCACCACAGCGACTCGGGACGCCTGGTTGTTCATCTCCGGCTCCAGACTCTCAAACCTGCCAGGCAGAGAGGTGGCGGTTAGGGGGGCGGAGACCACCCACCTTGCTGCACCACCCACCTTGCTGCACCACCCACCTGTACTGGACCACCCACCTGTGCTGCACCACCCACCTGTACTGGACCACCCACCTGTGCTGCACCACCCACCTTGCTGCACCTCCCACCTTGCTGCACCACCCACCTGTACTGGACCACCCACCTGTGCTGCACCACCCACCTGTACTGGACCACCCACCTTGCTGCACCTCCCACCTTGCTGCACCACCCACCTGTGCTGGACCTCCCACCTTGCTGCACCTCCCACCTTGCTGCACCACCCAACTGTACTGGACCACCCACCTTGCTGCACCTCCCACCTGTGCTGGACCTCCCACCTGTGCTGGACCTCCCACCTGTGCTGCACCTCCCACCTTGCTGCACCACCCACCTTGCTGCACCTCCCACCTTGCTGCACCACCCACCTGTGCTGGACCTCCCACCTTGCTGCACCTCCCACCTTGCTGCACCTCCCACCTGTGCTGGACCTCCCACCTTGCTGGACCTCCCACCTGTGCTGCACCTCCCACCTTGCTGCACCTCCCACCTTGCTGCACCTCCCACCTGTGCTGGACCTCCCACCTTGCTGCACCTCCCACCTGTGCTGGACCTCCCACCTGTGCTGCACCTCCCACCTTGCTGCACCACCCACCTGTGCTGCACCACCTCCAGGTCCTCCAGTTTGTGGGGGATCTCCGTGCTGTTGAGCCACTGCTCCTTCTCTTCGATCCAACGCTCGCATGCGTCGGCCTCGCTCAGCATCTTGTAGAGGGCCAGCGCGTCCTGCAGCGCCTGCTTGCGCAGCTTGGTCAGCTCCACCACCTCCTTGTAGCGCTCCTCGATCCCGCCCAGACGGGCGTGCACGAGCGGGGCCTCCTCTGGGGGCAGCGCGGCAGCCTGCTCGTGCAGGGAGTCCATGATGGGCCGGTAGCTGCTCACCTCCGCTGCAGCGTCCTTGTGTTTGCGGACCAGAGCTTGGGTGGAGAACTCGTCGTGGCCCGTCTCGCCGCTGGAGACGATGCGCAGGGCGTCCAGCATCCACGCGTCCACGTCGTCGGCGTCGGCCTGGAACTGGTGCAGCGCCAGAGCTCCCTCCAGACGCTGCTTCCTGGCGGCGGCCAGGCGCTGCAGCGCCGCCCACTGCGCCTGCAGCTCGCGCATGCGCTCCTGGATCCTGGCAGCAGCAAAGTGCCCCGCCTCCACCATGGCCCCGCCCTCCGCCACGGTGTGCTGCAGGTGTCCGGCGCGGCCACTCAGCTCGTCCTCCAGAGCGCGCTGCTGGCTGAGCAGGCGCAGCGCCCCCGTCAGGTCCCTGGCCTGCTCCTCGCTGGACAGGATCTGCTCCTTCTCCCGGATCCAGCCCTCCTCCTCGGACATCTCCCAGAAGAACTTCCAGAGACGGCGAGACTCCTCCAGGCGGCCGCGGCGCTCGGCGGCCAGCTGGCTCAGCTCCTGGTAGCTGAAGTCCAGGTGGGACACCCTGTCCTGGATCACCTGCGGGTCACAGGGCTTGTAGCCTGGAGAGGAGAAGCTGTTAGTCTGGTGGAGCCGGGACCGTCAGGAACCTGCAGGACGCTGCTCACCCTCGCTGCTCGCCGCATACTTGCTGGCGCTGGTGTTAACGGCCTTTACCCTCTCGGCCTGGATGGAGATGTCCGCCTCCACCAGGGCGTGCTTCTGCAGCAGGTCCTCCACCCCCAGCAGATGTTTGCCATAATCCTGAGACAGCAGCAACATCTGCACAAACAGGACCAAGGTGAGAACTTTCACCTGGGTTCTTCAGCGTGAAAAAGCTTCAGAAGCTCCGAGAACCTTCATCTCATCCATCCAGTCCATGATGTAGAGCATCTCCTGGAAGACCCTCTGCAGGCCCAGGTTCATCTCCAGCCTCTGTCTGCGGGCCTTCAGCAGCTCCAGCAGGTACTCCCACAGGCGGAGGACGTTGTCCTTTCTGGCGGTGATGCGTTTGATGTCGTGGTAGCTCTCCACCTCCAGCTCTCTGGCCACCGCCACCACCGCCTGGACTCGCTCCTCATACGCCGCGATGTCCGTCTCAATGGCCTCGTGCTTCTTGGTGGCCGCCTCCACGGCCTGGAGGTCCAAACCAAAGTTGTCCTGGACACAAAGAGGAGGTGAGCGTGGCTCCCAGGTGGGACGCGGGGAGCGCTTGGGGGGACGCTAACGCTCACCTGTGAGACCAGCCTCTGATTCTCGCTCAGCCAGGTCTCCCTCATGGCCGCCTTGCGGTCAAAACGTCTGGCAAGTTGTTCCAGCTTCTCCTGACGGATGAGCTCCGTCCTCAGAGCTAGCTCCCTCTCATGTTCCGCCTTCTCCAGTCGCTCCCAGGCCTGAGGGACAAGCCAGAACATGGAGCTGAGCTGCTGAAGCAAACCTGGCTCCAGACCGCCGGACCGCTGGCTGCACCTAGTCCAGTCTGGCTCAACCAGCAGAGGACCCACATCTGCTAGCGTGTGACATCTGCTGGCTTCTGCTGAGGACCCACATCTGCTGGCTTCTGCTGAGGACCCACATCTGCTAGCGTGTGACATCTGCTAGCTTCTGCTGAGGACCCACATCTGCTAGCCCCTGACATCTGCTGGCTTCTGCTGAGGACCCACATCTGCTAGCTTCTGCTAAGGACCAACATCTGCTAGCCTCTGCTGAGGACCCACATCTGCTAGCCCCTGACATCTGCTAGCCTCTGCTGAGGACCCACATCTGCTAGCGTGTGACATCTACTAGCCTCTGCTGAGGAGGTCTGGATGCAACAACCTCCAGAGCCTCTCGTGCTCCACACGGACCAGCACCTTCACCAGTTAGCAGTGGCTAACAGTGGCTAACAATTCAATAAAAAATTCAACTCAGTTTGTATTGAACTGATGTGAGGTCAATGTTAGCTATCAGCAGCTAACACGGCTAACAGCAGCAGCTCTGACCTTGTTGATGTCAGAGATGAGCTTGCCCTCTCGGGGCATGTAGACCTTCTGGTTGTTGGCTCTCATCTTGCTCTGGATGGTGAAGAGAAGAACCTCCAGGTTGCCCTTCTCCGTGAACCTGGAGGGAGGAAGAGGAACATGAGTGAAGGTTGCCTGGCTGCTGAGGCTGGGGGACAGGAGCAGGTCCTGACTTTGGAGGCTTCTCCACGGTTCGGTAGGTGTTGAAGGCCTGAAGCTGCTGCTGGACTCCGATCAGAGAGTTGGCGAACTTCCTGTTGTTCAGGATGATGATGGTCTGCTCGATCCACTCCAGAAGGTCTGAGGCCAGACACTCGTACTTCTCAATCATCTTCTCCGCCTCGATGGCGTGGTCCAACACCTGGAGGAGTTTGACCAAAGCAGAAGGCAGCTGATTGGCTGCTGCGTCTGGACCGTCTACTAATCACATCGCAGCGGTTCCTGACCTTCCCGATACGTTTGCCCTCCACCTTCAGGGCCTTCATCTTGGAGAAGTAGTGATAGTAGGTGACCACGTAGGTGATGACGGACTTCTCGTCAGGATGGTCCACGCTGATATCTGACACAGGAGAAAGAGGAAGTGACATGTTTGGACAGAGGTGGACACCAGAGCACACAGAGGAACCAGCGTTCTTCTGTTCTTCAGGATGGTGGACCTCTTTGGAAACAGTCTGAGGTCAGAGGAGCAACGTGCAGGCTGGTTCTGGTACCTTCAGGGTCCAGAAGCTTGGTGAGGCCCAGGTGCTGCTCAGCCAGGTTGAAGGCGTTCTGGAGGTTGTAGTGAGCGTTGGACTTCTTCAGCTTGTCAAA
>JABWDL010003053.1:0-10749 GCA_015343265.1 Pao palembangensis | reverse complement strand
GAGTGGCTCCCGGAAAACAGTGTGAGATAGCATTAAAGTACTTGATGTTGCAAATAATGGAATCTCTGAATTGCCGTGGTTGAGGGAAAAGTGGACGAGGAGGCGGTTGCTGCTGTGTTTCCCGACGAGTCTCCAGATGCTGGCCCAGCGTGAGTCCACCTCACAGTAGGAGCAGCCATTAGGTGGGGATAGGGAGGCAGGGGAGCCTCTGGATGGCCGGAAGACGCCTTGCGGATAGCACTGCCGGAGTGCCAAAACACAGTTTCCTTAATAATCTTTCACTGAGTCAATGATGTTGCAGATGACCTGGCACCTGGCCGCTGATGGTCCGCGGCGAGAGGGTGTGCCAGGCGAATGTTAGCCATCACTATCAGCGGCGAGAAATGCTAGCTACTGCTAGAGGTGAAAAGGAAGCAGCGTTATCTCCAGTGGTCGAGACAGCGGGTTGCAGCATACCACTAGCATCTTTGTTGCATTTGTCATTTGTCAAGGCAGGATAGAACTTCATAACGGTTGGAGATGTTGAGGTGGGAAGGAGAGGCCGAGTTCCAGGAGGTTTTTTCGCTGTTCATGTGCTATATCCAGAATGCTTACTCAGTGTGGAGCTTTGCCCTGGGAGCTGTCTCTCTTTTTGAGGGATGGAAGTGTATTGACAGGTGCCAGTAGTGTGATGGGAAGATGGAAAGAGTACTTTGAGGAATTAATGAATGATGAAAATGAGAGAGAATGAAGAGTAGAAGAGGTGATGTGTGATAGAAGAGCTAAAATGAAAGGAAAGGTGTACAAAACTGTGGTGAGAGCAGCGATGTTGTTTGGTCTAGAGACAGTGCCACTGAGGAAAAGACGGGAGGCAGAGCTGGAGGTAGCAGAGATGAAGATGCTGAGGTTCTCTTTGGGAGTGACCAAGATGGACAGGATCAGGAATGAGGACATGAGAGGGACAGCCCATGTTAGAGGTTTTGGGGCTAAAGTCAGAGAGGCCAGACTGAGATGGTTTGGACATGTCCAGAGGAGAGATAGTGAATATATTGGTTGAAGGATGCTGAGTTTTGAACTGCCAGGCAGGAAGCCTAGAGGAAGACCAAAGAGGTTTATGGATGTAGTGAAAGAGGACATGAAGGTAGTTGGTGTGAGAGAAGACAGGGTTAGATAGAGGCAACTGATTCGCTGTGGTGACCCCTGAAGGGAAAAGCCGAAAGGAAAAAAAGAAGAGGACTAAGAAGATTAATTAAATAAATTATAGATTGTCTGCTAATTTGCTAATGTTCAAAAAGAAACTCATCTGGAAATGATAAAACATCCAATCAAGGTTGGACAGTCTTCTCCCGACAGAGATTCCTGCCTAAAATCTGCGCTTCCACATCAATCACCTCGGCGAGAAACGGAACACACCATGTCTGCCACTGCTTTCAATCTGCCTAGGATTCATCTTAAATACAGGCGAAACTTGGGGTTATTTGGAACCTGCTCATGAGCAATCAGCTGTTAACGTGTGGAAACAATATCCACACTGCTGTGGGAAAGTTTTCCATTCCAGAGTGAGAAAAGTAACAGAAGAACACAGAGGTAGAAAAAATATTCCAGACATTGTCACAATTTTTAGAATTAGATTGTGATTGATCCTAAAAACATAAATAACAAATAAACCAACAAATAGACAAAAGTTAAAAAAAAGGAACTTCAGCTACATGTAACCACCTATAGTGGGACCATCATGTCTAAAGGCACTGCTGGGATTTGAACCCAGGATCTCCTGTTTTACTAGACAGGCACTTTAACCAACTAAGCCACAGCACCTTCAATGATGCTGCTATGTGGAGGCCAGTTCCCCCACTTTGCTTTACAGAGGCAGAAACCCAGAGCCAGAACCCCCAGGTAAGCACAGTGGCTAGGAAAAACTCCCTTTTAACAGGAAGAAACCTTGAGCAAGACCAGGCTTACAATGAGGAACCATCCTGCTGAAAGTTGGCTGGATAAAGGAGGAATAAAAGAGGGAGACAGGACAGAGAGAATAAAGAGAGAGAGAGGGAGAACAGATACAATCATAAAACCAAAGAAATACAAACAAAATACAATCATAGAAATACAAACATATCATACATAATATATATACATAATACAGCATAGCAGGTTGTTATAAAGAAATGAACAGAATAGGCAGGTGCCGACAGCGGACCCTGAGTTTGCCAGAGGCCGAGGTCCGTACAGCACGAAGGCCTGGAGACGGAAGACCTGCAAAGAGAGAGAGAGAGAAAGAGAGACTTTTTTTTTTACTTTTAAAAACACACTTTATTTACACTTTACCATCTAATAAATAATTAAAAGACGATAAAAAAAGGTTACATGTTTAAACAAGTGTGGTAAAAGGTTAAAACCAGGTAAAACCTATACAAGCTGATTTAAAAACACCATCTCTTCTTGCTGGGTCACCCTACACAGGCCTTCTTCACACCCCCATAGCTGGGTGAAGACCTCCAGGTTCTTGGTCTCCCTGTAGAAGCAGAACTCCAGCCTGATTCTGGCCCGGACGTTCTGCCTCCACAGGGAGACCAGCTCACATGAAGTCTGTTCCTGGATTCTGTCTCTTCGGGTCACGTAGATCGCCATCTTTGCCTCACCGCTCAGGAAGTTTAAAATCTGGCACTTTGCTTTTGTTCTCTTATCATATTTAAAACTACCAATAAAAACAGGGGCCGTGAACTCAACACCAAAGGTGCTAAAAACAGCAGTTAAAAGGCTAAAAAACGGGGTCAGTCTGCTGCAGTCAGCGAACATGTGGAAGACCGTCTCTCTCAGGCAGCAGAACGGACACCCGTTTGCAACAGTAGAGTTTAAAACCAAGACGAACGAGTTGGTGGTGATGGCGCCGTGGAGGATCCTCCACTGCAGGTCTCCAGTCTTTTTCCTCAGGGGAGGTTTGTAGAGGGTCCTCCACTATGGAGGCTGGCCCCCCAGCATGGCAGTCCACACCGTGGGGGGACGCTGGCTCAGGTCCTGGGCGTTGGCCACCTTGGTGCAGGTGGAGTAGATGGTCCATCCATCCGCTCTGTGTAGGCTCAGCACTCCCTCGCCACCTGGATCCCTGCAGGAGTCCGCTCGACTGGGTGGGCTCAGGGCTCAGCTGGAGGTCAGGGAAGGCGTCCGAGGGGTCAGGCAGAGCTTCTCCTCTGGACCACCTCAGGAGAAGGCTCCTCTTTCTGCCTGAGAGCTTCTGTCTCCAGAGCTCCCAGCTTCTCTTGGTCCAGCGGGCAGAGCAGATGCCCAGCACAGTGCTCAGGGTCTGGATGTCGCTCAGCGTGGGTCCCGCCGCCTCCAGCAGCTTCTGTAGCGTGATGACCCCTGAGCGCCTCAGTGCTCCCGTCAGTCCAGGCAGGGCGTCACAGCTCACGTCCAACCTTCCTCCATAGACCAAAGGCTCCTTCAGTAGCCAGTGCAGAGAGGTCGACTCATTGTGGGCCCACAGGACCTAAAAACACTACGGTAAAAAGGGGACAAACCACCTGTCGACAGCAACTTAAAATCACTTAAGAACAGAGCCTCATCCAGTCCCAGACCATTAACCTGCCTAAAAACACACTTGGCCAGCTCCCTCCAGACCAGATCAGAAGGTCCCGTTAAAAACCTTTGAATAAAACGAATCCTGAAGGTGGCGGCTCTGCTTGCCAGGTGAACAAGGCCCTGGCCCCCCTCATTGCGAGATAAAAACAATACAGCTTGTGGGACCCAGTGGAGACCATCCCAATAAAAGTTCACCATCTCTGTCTGAATCTGGGCCAGCAGCCCGGGTGATGGCTCCACACACGTGAGACGGTGCCAGAGCAGAGAGGCTACCAGATTGTTTAAAACCAGCACTCTTCCTCTGTAGGACAAGTGGGAGTGAATCCATCTCCACTTTTCCAGTTTTCCTTTTATCCTCTCAGCCATGCCCTCCCAGTTCTTTTTCATGATGTTCTCACTCCCTAGGTAGATGCCCAGGTACTTCAGACCATCATTTTTCCAGGTCAGTCTGTCTGGGAGGACTGGGAGGCCTCCAGGCCACTCGCCAACCGCAAGGGCCTCACTCTTTCCCCAGTTCACCGTTGCGGCCGACACAGCCAAAAAGCGACTGGTGGTGTCGTTTAGGGCATCCACATCTTGTTGATCTCTAATAAAAACCACTAGGTCATCAGCGTAAGCAGATAAAACCAGACTTTTTGTAAAACCAGGTAAAACCAAACCATGGACCGTTGAACGTAGTCTATGTAGGAGGGGTTCCAGGGAGAGTGCAGAGAGCATCCCCGACAGCGCACAGCCCTGCCGGACACCTCTATGCACCCCAAAAGGAGCACACAGGCTGCCGTTGACCTTCAGCACGCTCTCAATGTCACTGTACAACACCTGGATCCTGGCAATAAAGCCTGTGCTGAAGCCGAACCTCTCCATGACTTTCCAGAGGAAGCGGTGTTCAACACGGTCGAAAGCCTTTTCTTGGTCTAATGCGACCAAGCCGATGTTCACACCTAATGAACTGGAGAGATTCAGGACATCCCGAATGAGGCAGACGTTGTCTGCCATGGTCCCGCTGGGCACACAGTAGGTCTGGTCCTGGTGGATGACCTGCTCCATAGCTTCCCTCAGCCGGGTAGCCAGAGTCTTGGAGAGAAGTTTGTAGTCGGTGCAGAGGAGAGACACCGGGCGCCAGTTCTTGATGTCCTGCAGGTTTCCTTTCTTGGGCAGGAGCGCGATGACGGCCCTCTGGCAGGACACGGGCAGAGTCCCTGAGGCCAGGCTCTTGTTAAACACGTCCAGCAGATCAGGAGCCAGGATGTCCCAGTAGGCCTTGTAGAATTCTACAGTCAGTCCATCGATTCCCGGAGGGTTCCGGCTCTGCATGGTCTGGAGCGCAGCATGCAGCTCCTGCAGGGTCAGTGGACGCTCGAGGCTGGAGTTGGTGTCCTCAGATACCCGAGGCAGTCCGTCGCTGAACTCCAGGAATCGTCCGTTGGTCTGTTCGTACTCGCTCCGGAACAGCGCCGTGTAGAATTCCACGGCCCTGGCTCTGATCTGTTCTGGCTCCGTCAGCTCCTGCCCGGTGTCTGACAGCAGGGAGTGGATGGACTTCCTCTGCCCGCTCTTCTTCTCCAGGCTGAAAAAGAAGCTAAAGGGAGCATCCATGTCATTGATGTTCTGAAACCGGGACCGGACCAGGGCTCCTTGCACCTTTATGTCCAGCAGGTCGGCTAAAGCCTTCTTTTTAGTTCTGAGGCCTTCAATGCTCCCTCGATCTCCAGTGGACTCACTTAGGCTTTCAAATTCCACTATGTCATTCTCCAGATCCTTGATGGATCTAGTGATGTGACCAGTGACATTGAGAGTGTGCTGCTGACACAACATCTTAATCAGGGTCTTCCCATGGTCCCGCCACAAGTAAAATCATTCTTTCTTTGTCTAAAAACACACCATAAAAACATCAAAGCCTCTTTAAAACTGTGGTCAGACACTAAACTTGAGTTAAAATGCCAGTATGCGCTCTTGGGCGAGATGTTCCTGATAAAAGCACTGCACACAACCAAGGAGTGATCTGAGAACCTGACTGGTAAAATTCGACACAATTTAAAGATGCTAAAATGGTGCTTAAAACAATAACACCGGTCAAGGCGGGCTAAAGTTACCGTGTCATCAGCATCAGCATGACGCCATCAGCAAACATGAGACCAAACAGCCGGACGCTGTATTCATCACAGCGGGGGATTTCAACCACTGTAACCTCAGGACTGTTCTTCCTAAGTACCACCAGCACGTAAGCTTTCCCACGAGGGAAAATAACATCCTGGACCAAGTCTACAGCAACGTGAACAGTGCTTATAAGGCCGTCCCAAGACCACATTTTGGAAGGGCTGACCACATCTCCATATTCCTGTATCCGTCCTACAGACAACTTCTCAAGCAGGCTCCCCCAGTAAGTAAAGCTGTTAAAGTGTGGAATGAAGAAACTGACCTAGTGCTTCAGGACTGCTTCGGATGTACAAACTGGGATGTGTTTAGAACTGCAGCTATGAGTGAAGATACTGTAGATCTAGAGGAATATGCTTCTGCAGTTACCAGCTACATCAGCACATGCATAGAGTCTGCCACCACCACCAAGCACCTCAGAATATACCCCAACCAAAAGCCCTGGATAAACTGTGATGTGAGGGCCAAACTACGGGCACGCTCATCTGCTTTTGTGTCAGGCACCGCTGAGGACTACAAAAAGGCCAGATATAACCTGAGTAGAGCCATCAGAGAGGCCAAGAGACAGTACAGGCATAAGCTGGAGGGTTATTACTCCACCTCTAACCCCCGACGCATGTGGGAAGGACTCCAACACATCACGGATTATCGGCAGAGGAAAGCGCAGTCACAGCCAGCCAAGCCACACTGCCAGATGAGCTGATTGAGTTCTACGCACGCTTTGATGCCCAAAATCCTAATCAGCAGAGGAGGATGCTGGGCATGGAGAGCACACAGGACCCACCGCTCATGGTGACATCAACAGATGTGCGCAAGGTTCTGAGCAGAACAAATCCACGGAAAGCAGCCGGCCCAGACAACATCCCAGGCTGTGCACTCAGGGTTTGCTCATCAGAGCTAGCTGATGTGTTCGCAGACATCTTCAACTTGTCCCTTGCAGAAGCCTCTGTCCCCACCTGCTTCAAGTCCACCATCATAGTGCCCGTCCCCAAGCGAAGCACCGTGACCTGCCTAAATGACTATCGCCCCATAGCACTCACTCCAATCACAATGAAGTGCTTTGAGAGGCTAGTCATGACCCACATCAAAAAATCCATCCCAGAAACCGTGGATCTGCTACAGTTTGCATATCGTCAGAACCGGTCCACTGATGATGCAGTCAATACCGCCATCCATACAGCCCTCACGCACTTAGAGGGCAAGGACACATATGTAAGAATGCTCTTCATCGACTACAGCTCAGCATTCAACAGTCATCCCTCACAAACTGACAGACAAACTCCTCACACTTGGTCTGACACCCTCTCTCTGCAACTGGATGCTGAACTTTCTCACAGGCAGACCCCAGTCAGTCAGAGTCCACAACTGCACATCCAGTATTAGAACTGTAAGCACAGGGACACCCCAGGGCTGTGTGCTGAGCCCCCTGCTCTACACACTCTTCACTTATGACTGTGTCGCCTCCCAGAACAACACCAGCATAATTAAGTTTGCGGACGACACTACAGTCATCGGGCTGATCACTGGTGGAGTCGAGTCAGCATATCGGAGAGAGGTGGCAGATTTGGTGGCCTGGTGTCGCAGCAACAACCTCCACCTCAATGCGGACAAAACCAAAGAGCTTGTCATCGACCCAAGGAGAAGGAAGGAGCTGCACACACCACTATTCATCAATGAGACAGAGGTGGAGAGGGTGAAAACCTTCAAATTCCTCGGCACTTACATCAGCGAGGATCTCACCTGGTCTCACAACACCCAACAGATTATCAAAAAGTCCCAACAGAGACTGTACTTCGTGAGGAGACTGAGGAAATTTGCCATGTCAGTCAAGATTCTCAGTAACTTCTACAGATGTACGATCGAGAGTGTCCTCACCACCTCCATCACAGTCTGGGGCGGTGGCTGTACAGCACAAGACAGGAAAGCTCTCCAGCGTGTGATCAAGACCTCACAACGCATCTGTGGAACAGCCTTCCTCTCACTGCAGGACATTTACCACACCAGGGTTCTGCGGAGGACACGCAACCTCATTAGGGACAGTACTCACCCACAACACAACCTGTTTACACTGCTACCATCAAGTAAACGCTACAGGAGCCTGAGGGCCAGGACTACGAGGTTGGCTAACAGCTTCTACCCACAAGCCATCAGAATTCTGAACAATTCCCTCACACATTGATCCCCTCCCCCTCACCTGTCACTTTACAGCATGCATACATGCACCTTATCGCACATAATACCTCATAATGTGAAGATTGCCTTACTGGTTTTATTGTTCTTATTCCCCTGTTATTGTTTTTACTGCCTTACTATTTTGTTTTATTTTTTATGCAAGTTTCCTCAGGGAAATGAACAGAGTAAGAATTTCATTGTGTAGTGTAACTATGCATATGACAATAAAACTCTTGAATCTTGAATCTGAATCTTGAATCTTGAATCTCTGTAGTGGGACCATGTGTACTGGCGGCAGCCTGTGTGCATCCTCCTCCATACACCCACCAGGCCGTGGCAGAAGACCAGCTGCCTCAGAGCCTGCTGGGAAGCTGGATGAGGCTCCGAGTGGTTACGGTCTACTGCGCCGTCCTAAGTGCAGTTAAAATCTCCTCCTAAAATCAGGTAGTCTGTCGTCCTGTGGCTCTGCAGCTTGTTGCTGACTGTTTCTAAAAAGAGCTTCCTCTCTGCACCATCATTTGGAGCATAGATGTTAATAAAAACAATATTAAACCCGTTAAAACCAGCCTCTAAAAGCAGAAATCTCCCCGGGACGACATGTTCCACCCTCAGGGAGGCTGGGGTGAAGGCCTTAGAGAATAAGATGGCCACGCTGGCGCTGACAGCCGTGTGGTGGCTGAGGAACACGCGTCCTCCCCACTCTCTGCTCCACCAAGTCTCGTTCTCCTGGTCTCTTGTAGAAATAAAACATCGATGTGCTTTAGCCTTGCCGTTTCATGGATGACGGCTCTTTTTCTGCCGTCTCTGGCCCCGTTCACATTCAAACTCCCCACTTTAAAATTGTTCATCAGGGGAATTAAAAGTGAACACAAATAAAAACTATATAAAAACCCAAAAGCAAGCAAAGGGCCTGTTCGTGCTCTCATCACTGTGGTCCAATTTGTCTTTTCACCTTCAGGATTACCTTTTTCAGTCTGAACACTTCCTGGTCCGTGAGGTCTGCCTAAGTTCTGTTCTTTACGTGATCCTTGGTGGATTTGTAAAAACATTCCTTATCCGGAAAGTAGTTTTCCAAGATGACCCCCTTCATATTCTTGGTTTCTTGGAGGAAAGTTTTTATCATCCTGGCTGTGTAGCCTTTCCCCCCCTGGCTGACTGGCTGGCTGGCTGGTCCCTGGGAGTGGGACAGGTTGCTGTCGTCAGACACGCAGTCCTCTCCCTCGCTGCTGTCTGACCACTCAGCGTGCCTGCGTGTCTGCCTGCTGACCTTCGCCCCAACGTTGTTGCTGTGTTTGCTGCTTGTCCTTTTTTTTGAACTGCCAGCAGGCTCCTGTTCCATCACTCCCTCATCCCCACCTGTCTGCCCCTCATTCATGCCGCCTACCTGCACCTCACCCACCTCACCTGTCTGCTCCTCACCTGTCTGCTCCTCACCTCCTTCACCTTCCACCACCTGTTCCTGCGTTTCCATGTTTTCCTGCCTTTTAACTGGTATGTTTGTTTCTTCCTCCTGAACCTGACCAGTCTCACCCTCCTGGTTGTTTAAGTTCTCTTTCTTCGCTCCCTGATTGTCCTCATGTCCTGCAGCAGATTGGCCTGCTCCACCTTCTCCACAAACCTTACCACCACGCCCTTCATCCGGGCCACGGTTTTGATCGAGCCGTGCTCGATAACTTCCCCCACGGCGAGGGCTACCTCCTCCACGGTGTGCATCGACCCGACACCCACTTTGATGCCGTGTCTCCGCGACAACCGGGAGAGATTCCCGACGCTCACCGCCATGGTGCAGGGAACGCCGGCCAGCCAAACAAGGGCAGACTGGTGAACCCGCAAAAAAACACAACCAAACTAACTAAAACTACACACACCTAACCACCACACCCCACTCACACTATACTGACAAAACAATTCAATAAAGATCAAATTATAAGTTTTGAATTTGGAAAAATTCCAATTTTGCTCTCAGCTCGCTAGATGCCTCTGCTCACGCTCAGAGAGAGAGAGAGAGAGAAGGGGGGAGAGACACACAGAACGGCAAGGAAGACTGAAGCCAGATAATCCCGGTGAAAATAAAAGGAGGAGAAAGAAGAAGAAAAGGAGGAGAGGACGTGAAGGAGTGGTTGGTGTTGAGGAAGTGGGGAACTGCTCAGTGGATCATGTGTTTGTCCCCAGCAGCATAGCCTATAGCAGCATAGCTGTGCTAAAAATTGAAGAATAAGAGTCTGATGAGCCTATTCTAGCTGTAACTGTGAAAACTGACTAAACTAGATCTATCAGCCCTACACACTTTGTTTGAGGCTAGCTATATGCTTTACTGATCAAAAAGGTTTTAAGTTTGATCTTAAAGGCAGACGTGGTGTCTACAAGATGAGGTGAAGTGCATAGATCAGTCCAAACATTACCAGGAAGGCATCGGCAAAGCTGGGGAGGCTGAAGACGACATCACTTTCAATGATGTTGGAGACCTTCACAGGCTGGTAGTGAACTGGACTTGTCATGGTCAGCGGTGACAGTAAGGAGGGCCACTGCAACACCATCAATCTCTGGTTCCTCAGGTTCCTCCTGAATGAAAGAAAAAGAGATACTAATCACCATCTAACACATAGAATAGAACAGATGACACATAATTTCTCTTCATTTTAACAAGCCCCATTCAGGTTCAATACCTTTTTTAAATAACAGACCTGGGTCTCACAGTGAGAAGTAGAAAACAGAAGATCTATGTTGTGTACACATGAACACGCCAATTTAGCAGAGAACATAAGTGGTGTGGAATGGACTGAAAAGTAAGCTAAAGGACAAAAGCAGTGTCAAGTTGTGTGGGTTTTTTGCAACCGCAGCCGTGCCCAAACTTGAAAAACTGCT
>JABWDL010000281.1:0-24297 GCA_015343265.1 Pao palembangensis | reverse complement strand
ATGTATGGAGGAGGATGCACGCAGGCTGCCGACAGTACACATGGTCCCACTACAGAGATGACATGGTAATTTTAGCTTGCCTTGACCAGTGTTATTGTTTTAAGCACCATTTTAGCCATTTTAGCCATGTGTAAAATTTTACTAGTTGGGTTTTTCAGATCACTGCTTGGTTGTGTCTTCTTCTTCTTCTTTTTCTTTCGGCTTTTCCTTTCGGCTTTTCCCTTCAGGGGTTGCCACAGTGAATCAGTTGCCTCCATCTAATCCTGTCTTCTGCATCCTCTTCTCTCACACCAACTACCTTCATGTCCTCTTTCACTACATCCATAAACCCCATCTTTGGTCTTCCTCTAGGCCTCCTGCCTGGCAGTTCAAAACTCACCATCCTTCTACCAATATATTCACTATCTCTCCTCTGAACATGTCCGAACCATCTCAGTCTGGCCTCTCTGACTTTATCTCCAAAACCTCTAACATGTGCTGTCTCTCTGATGTCCTCATTCCTGATCCTGTCCATCCTGGTCACTCCCAAAGAGAACCTCAGCATCTTCATCTCTGCTACCTCCAGCTCTGCCTCCTGTCTTTTCCTCAGTGGCACTGTCTCTAGACCAAACAACATCGCTGGTCTGACTACAGTTCTGTACACCTTTCCTTTCATCCATCCATCCATCCATCCATTTTCTGTACCTGCTTTTATCCAACTTTGGGTAGCAGGGGTCTGCTGGAGCCTATCCAAACTGTCAAGGGGTGAGAGGCAGGGTACACCCTGGATAGGTCGCCAGCCTATCGCAGGGCTAACACAAAGACAGACAAGCACTCACACCTATAGTCAATTAAGATTGCTCAATTCACCTAACAAGCACGTTTTTGGACTGTGGGAGGAAACCAGAGTGCCCAGAGAAAACCCACACATGCACAGGGAGAACGTGCAAACTCCACACAGACAGACCAGAGCCAAGATTTGAACCCCAAACCTTCTTGCTGTGAGGCACCACCGTGCCGCCCCTTTCCTTTCCTTTCATTTTAGCTGAATCTCTTCTATCACACATCACACCTGGCACTTTTCTCCACCCATTCCAGCCTACCTGCAGATGCTTCTTCACCTCTTTTCCACTCTCTCCATTGCTCTGGACCCTAAGTACCTAAAATCCTCCACCTTCTTTATCTCTGTTCCTTGTAGCCTCACTCTTCCACTTCGGTCTCTCTCAGTCACACACGTGTACTCCGTCTTGCTGCGACTGACCTTCATTCCTCTCCTTTCCAGGGCAAACCTCCACCCCGCAAGCTTCTCCTCCACCTGTTCCCTGCTCCTCACTACATATCACAATGTCATCTGCAAACATCATAGCCCATGGAGATTCCTGTCTAACCTCGTCTGTCAGCCTGTCCATCACCATAGCGAACAAGAAGGGGCTCAGAGCTTATCCCTGATGCAGTCCCACCTCCACCCGGAACTCCTCTGTCATGCCTACAGCACACCTCACCACTGTCTTACAGTCCTCGTACATGTCCTGCACAGCTCTAACATTCTTCTCTGCCACTCCAGACTTCCTCATACAATACCACAGTTCCTCTCTGGGCACCCTGTCATCAGCTTTCTCCAGATCTTCAAAGACACAATGCAGCTCCCTCTGACCTTCCCTGTACTTCTCTGTCAACATCCTCAAAGCAAATACTGCATCTGTGGCTCTCTTTTTTTGGAATGAAACCATACTGCTGCTCACAATTACTCAATTGTGAGTGCCACCCCCACTGAGGACAACTGTCACTCTGTGTATCACCCTCTCAGGCCCCACATCTCCTCCCCTCTTTAATCACCCTCAGGTGATGAGCAGTGGGGAGACACCTCCTAATTGGGGAGAGGACGATCACCTGGTGGAGACACACAAGACACACACACACACACACACACACACACACACACACACAGCTATAAATAAACAGTTGCATCATCATTATTCTTCATCTGATCATTTATGCAGAGATTAAAAAATAAAGAACTGCTGAATAATGATGGTAAACTCAGGGGTCCCATAGTACTGTATCCACTCTGCCCCAGTATAACCATTGTGACCTTTTGTGGAATAGCATCCCTGCAATAGCGGAAAGGAAAAACTCCCTGAAACCGGAATAAACCTTAAGGAGCAGGCTCAATCACCAGGCGTCAGAATGCAGAGTCTCTGTGGCGCAATAGGTCAGCGCATTCGGCTGTTAACTGAAAGGTTGGTGGTTTGAGCCCACCCAGGGACGAGCACAATCCCTTTTCAATGCCCTTGCTCTCTTGCTTAATTGAAATACCTGTCTTACAAAAAAAAACACAACAAAGTTGAGTTAAGGATGTTAATAAACAACTTTGGTTTCTTAGAGAAGGGACAAGCACTTTTCTCACAGCACCTCATACACCTGTTAGGAGATGCTTCATTATTTAATCTTGTTAATAAGTGTTAAAATTAATTTGCCTCACTCTCTCTCCTGATGTCCATTAAAGATTAATGGACATCTTCACTTCAGATGCAACACAGCATCTGAAGTGTTTCTGTTGTCCCTCTAAAAAAGTTAAGGGGAAACACTTCCTGCAACTGTTTATTGACTTGATTAATATTTTTTCAAGGGCGAGGAAAAAGAAAACAATCATTGAAAAACTATATGACTCAATCAAAGCATGTCTCAAAATGTGTAAGATACTTTTCAGATCCTACATTAGCCCACACAAACTCAGTAAAATGAACAATGAGGTATCTGACCACTATTGGTGTGGGTGTGGAGTGGCTGGTACTCTTGATCACTTGTTATTCACTGCCCAGAGGTACGAACATTTTGGTTGAAAATGAAAGATCACGTGTGTCCACTGTTTGACAAAAACCTAGTTATGCCTGGCGCTCTGTCTGCTGGGACAGAAGGTGGGACCTCAAAAGAAGTCCAGCATTTGTTAGGTGCAGCCTATCAGTTAAACAAATAATGCTCATTTATTAGAATTAAGGAAACTAAAGTGTTCTAAAGCTGACTAAAGGATTATGTGTTGAGCTTTCCTCCAAGGAAAAAGCAGCCTGGGTTCTTCAGGATTTGGGTCGTGATCACGCAGGGGCCCACTGAGTATAATGATGCCACTTCATGTTGTGTGTATAAATATAGTATATGGATATATATGTGTGTATGTGTGTGTGTTTGTCTCCTTTCTTACACTTCTTGTTTTATACCCATTTAGGTTGGGACCTAACAGCACCAATCTAGGCCCCTCCACCTTTGGCTGTTGTTGTTTTTGGAGTGTGTGTGTGTGTGTGTGTGTGTGTGTGCATGGAGGACTTTGTATATTGTATGTACATTATCAATGTTCTCTTTTGTTGTGTTTTTGTTTATATGTACAGCATATAGTTTTTGTTGTACGTGCAAAAAATATTACTCTTATTCTATGTTCCCTCACAGCGGCACCCTTTTGCAATCGTGCACTTCTCACTGTCTAAATCTCAAATCTATGCAGCGCATAAAATAAAATCCAAGCTGATCTCTAAATAAAATAAACACATCACATTTTACTTTGTCCCATAATGCCATGTAACTCAGTGAGTGACAGGTGACAACAAGCAGAAACTAGAGTAAAACAATGACTAACACTGTCCTAGGTTGAACTGTCAGGTTTGAAATGAACTAGGGTTTATTTCAAACATGACAGTGCAGTTGCGATTATTCATTCACTGAACTTTTACATTCAAACACAGGGAAATAAATTGTATTCACAAGTGCAGGGTTAATTTGAAACATGACATAGCATGGGCAGTTAAAGGTTTACTGAACTTTTAAATTCAAAAACAGGGAAATAAGTACTCTTATTCAGCAGTGGAAAAACTGACCACAAGTCTCAGTGCATATGTATATTTATAACTGTCGTTTTGATCCTAACAAAACCAAATTAATTTACTAAGATTTGACAGATGACTTGCCTGCATTCATGTGGTGATACTGAGATCTTGACCGCAGCACATAGGCCAGGTCTGGCTCAAGGGCAGTGGTATTGATGCGCAAGATGTCACGCAGGTGAGAGTTAGTTAGTCGTGTCCTCACGCAGCTCTTGTTAAAGTTCATAATCGAGAAGGTCTTCTCACACAAATACGTCGAGCCAAACAAGCTCAGCATTTTCTCAGCAAATGCTCGAATCTCTTGGAACCTGCCTTTATCCAGCTGGCCGTAAAAGTTTACAAAAGAGAGCTGCTGGTGTGGACTGCGGCACACAGCGTCACACTGCAGCTCAATGAGCTCCAGCTGCAGGTGGTCCGGAGCATCATCAGGTTCCACCGAGAAAAAACATGATCTTCTCAATTGCTGCAGAATCCCAAAAGAGCTGTCGGAACTCTTCAGCCAGAGATGATATGTCTGCCGCATACCTCCTCGTTTGCACGCTGATATTGCTCTCTGGGAAGCAGAGAAAGTGAGGTCATGATTTCCTGCAGCGCTGGGACATGCGTGCTATTGGACTGGCTTTGTGACAGGTGTCTTTATAAAAAGCAGCAGTTTGGTTCCAAAGGCTTTGATGTGTGAATACAATTGGCTTCTGACTGCATCTAGCCCCTGAAGGCTAGTGTTCAGCACGTTCAAGAGCTTTGTTGTGTCAACTAAAAAACTCAAATCAGCCAGCCAAGCTGGGTCACATAGTTCTCGGATCAGTTGTCCCTTTTCTGCCAAGAACGCTCCGATTTTCTGCCTAAGAGAGGAGAAGTGCTGATAGCCCTGACTGAGCTATCTCACGTCATTGTGATAGACAACATCTCCGTATTCAGCGTGGATGTCGATTAGAAACTGTTGAAACTGGTGGTGGCACAGGGCTTTGGAGCAGATATCACTAATAGCTTTAATCACGGGTTCATAACATGCTCATATTTGAGATGTTTGGCACATAGAACATGCTGGTGAATGATTCTGTGGAATTTTACAGCTTTACCCCCCGTCTTCGCTGACTTTGTTCCATTTTAGTGTCGATAATTCACTCTAGTTGCCGGCAATGTTCCCTCTAAGCTGCGCGCTTGCACAATTGCGCACTACTCTCGTGTTCTCCGCGCACAGCAAACATATGCTGCGCACAAAATAAAATCTAACCTGAATTGTAAATAAAATAAACACATTACAATTTATTCTGTGCCATTTTGCAATGCAACTCAGAGTGGCAGCCTGTCACTGACAAGCGACAACAAACGGTAACTACAGGTAAAACTATGACTAACACAGTGTCCAGCCAATGATATGATGCGGTTCACGTAATACATTAGTTACGCAGCCAATCAATGTCATTAACAGCGCTTTATGCGTACGTGCCTGTGTTTTGCAGGTTAGCATGTAGCTAACGGTTCGGTGGAGCTAAGAGAGGTAAATGCTGCCAACCCTTTATCATGGCGAAACGACCGGGCTGTGGCACAGCCACTCAACAAGCCAAAGTAAAAAAGAAATGCGGTTCTTTTAAGATGGAATGGCTGTCGGAGTATGTGCGAATAGAAGAAGAAGAAGTAAAACTCGGTGAGATTTTTTCTTTTTCGAGTGAGAAAGGGCTGCTCTGCAAAACATGTTGCGAAGCCAAAGTAGCAAGCGGGTTTTCGGAGGGAAAGGTGTGGACTGACTGGAAGTTGGACTCTCTCAAGCGTCACACTCAGCAGAAAAGTCATTTGAATGCTGTTGTAATTGTACGAAGACGCAAGATGGGAATGGGGATCAGTACATTATTGCAGGAGAGCGCAAAAGATCGAGAGAAGAGGAACGAGCTGTCACACAAAAAGAAATCCGACCCCGGGCAAGTCAAAGTTCTTATCGACAATATACTACTCGCCATCAAAATGAATGCATCAATGCTGTCGGTTCAGCAAATCCACGATCACATGGCGAAGTATGTGAGTATACCTGAAAGCTGGCGAAGTAAAAACTATGCCTTTGAATTTGTGAACTCAAAGATGTTTGAGAGGTGGGGCAGAGACTGATCTTTAAAGCCATACCAATGTTACATGTCACATTCTTTACCGCAGCGTGCTAACGCAGCTGGTGTATTTTTGCAGCATGTTTCTGCAGCCACCTCAGAATGTACAGATGCTGCTGAGCTTTCTTCCTAATTTATTTGATGTTTTCAGTCCAAGTGAGGTTGTCTTTGGTGTGAACACC
The DNA here is from genome assembly GCA_015343265.1 of Pao palembangensis. Taxonomy (NCBI): domain Eukaryota; kingdom Metazoa; phylum Chordata; class Actinopteri; order Tetraodontiformes; family Tetraodontidae; genus Pao; species Pao palembangensis. The sequence continues at coordinate 18,165 of JABWDL010000281.1, read as the reverse complement.
CAGAAACTTGCTCTGAACAATCTCCACTGCAAGGTTGTTCATGCACAGTGGAGTGTGGTTGTGTGGAGTCCAACTAAACTCAGTGACTATTTCCTTTGTTGTATCCATATTGAGCAGACCTGGGCATTTTACGGCCCCACTTTGACTGGCCCGCGAAAGGGTTCTTGGAATGAAGAAAAATAAAATTTTGCGTAATGCATGGACTAAATCAGCAGGGCTTTTACTTCAAAACTTGTTTACATTGCGCACGCGTCGTTTACATCCGGGTACTCTGAGTCAAATCCGAGTGCATCTGACTAGCAACAAGTCATTGTAATGATAACCCTTCAAAATGTTCGCAAATGCCAAAATGAGAAAGGTGGATGCTGAAGGCCGTGGTTTCAAGAAAATATGGACTACTAAATATTTATTTACTGAAGTTGCGGGTAAACCCGTATGTTTAGTTTGTGGTGAGCAGGTCGCCATGTTTAAGGAGTATAACGTGAGTCGGCATTATGAGATGAAACATGCCGAAAAATACAGACGTGTCTGAGACTGAGAAAGCGCGGATATCGAAAGATTTGCTAGCGAAGCTAAAAGAACAGCGAGGCTATTTTACCAAGCTACGCGCAGCCCGGGATTCGGCAACCAAGACCAGCTTTATGATCATCAGGACATCAGGAAACGCGCTCAGAAGATGTTGGTTCTTTTTGGATCCACCTATACATGTGAACAAACATTCTCAGTAATGAAGTTTACCAAATCCAGGTACAGATCCTCTCTTACTGATGATCATCTCTCAAATGTGCTTCGCATCTCTACCTCAAACATTCAACCTGATTTTGATGCACTTGTTAAAGCTCAACAGAGGCTAGATTCCTCTCACTGAACAAGAAAAAAAAACACTGAGATGTGTGTAAATATGTTTACTTTGATTTTTTTCTGCACTGTTTGGCAAATGGACATTGTTATGTTAAAGTTATCTTAAAATATTGTTTGCATATAAAGACAATGTGGTATCTTAATAGAAAGTTTAAGTTTAAAACAAAGCATTGTGGTGTCAATGTGACTGAAAAAGAGTTACAAATGTTGCCCACTTACCATTGTTTTGCACAATTTCACTGAATAAATTAAGTTTTTTGTAAAACAACCTCACTCTCTCATTATCTTTCAATAACACATATTGTTACCAGCTTCTGTAAACAAAGCCATCTACTTATTTTAACGTATAAATAAAATTAATGACCAAAGTAGATTTCTAACCTTTGGCCCGGCCCTCCACCATATTTTCTGCTTCTTATTCGGCCCCTGGGGAAAAATAATTGCCCACCCCTGATATTGAGGGAAAGCTTGTTGTTATTGCACCAGTTGGTGAGCTGTGCTACCTCCTTCCTGTACTCCAGACCATAGATAGTACAGTCTTTTTACTATATTCCTGAGAACTTACATTTTAAGCCAGTTAGCTCAGATGGTCAGAGTTTGGTGCTAATAACGCCAAGGTCATGGGTTCAACCCCCCTACTGGCCCTTTGAGGTATGTCTTGTTGTTCCTGGCATGTTTGGGAGGTGGGGGTTATGTTTTTTATTTTAGTGTTTACTTGAGTGTTTCAGATCTGTGTCACACCAAGTATTTCCACCTCCACAAATGGGAGGAAAACTAATGAATAGAGTTCAGATGTTTCAAGATAAATTTTAAATTAACCTTAAATAATTCCTGGGCAAATTAGCGCTAAACAGCACATTGTAGCCATACAAATTCACACATACTACCAGATTAGCACACGATACGCACCTGACTGTCTGATTCTGCCTTTGCTTGTTTTTTCCCTGACTTTTGCTGCCTTGTAATCAATGAAACTTGTGTTATTATAAACATCCTATCACAAGGTTATCTAGACGTGAGGTGAGTCTGCCTGTTTAAGATGATGAAGCACCTGGAAGTGAAGTGCCATGTGTGCTTGTGAGGCATGACCATCAGTAAAACTTGGATGCACAGAAAGAATTCAGGGCCATTGACGCCTAATTCACACCTTACCCTGCTTGTCAGTTCACCATGACCGATACTGGTGTTGTCCACATTTCAACTTAAACCAACATCCTTGTGTAGAGGCAGTATCATAGTTTATGAGGTTTTACTGAGATGTGATTGTTGCTGTTTTACCCAATGCTCAATAAACTGATTTGTGATATAGTATTTACGGTAATTTTTTATCGTCTCTGCAGAGACCCAGCTTCATGTTTAATGAAGTTGGTCCTTATTTTTTTTTGGCGCTGGTACAATTTCTTAACAGCAAAATAAAGCTTTTAATGACTCCCCTTAATGCAAACTTGTTGTTGAACTGTCATGGCTAGCCAAACATAAACTTGAATGAAGATGCAAGTTAGTAGGAAAAGAGTACAGAATGTGTGTAGGATTTTAAGGTGTGGTTTTACAAAAGGTGTCATGCATACAAAATACATTAAAGAAGGTGGGGTTTAAACCTAAAAACAAAAAAAAAACTTGTGTTGTGATGCAACAGTCACAAGGGCAAAATTTGTTTAGCTTCTGTTCTGTTTTCTTCTTATTTTTAAGACATAATTGATCACGTGTTGTACAATGACCTAAAGATGATGTCATCAAAGTTTTCTTGTGTAAAAAGAGCATCATTCACCCCTAAAAAACAGCAATTATCAAACAAGAAAGACTGAAGGTATTCAAGGTTATTGACACCTAATTCCCACCTTACCCTGCTTGTCAGTTCACCATGACTGACATTGGTGTTGCCCACAATCCACCTTAAACTCAGCCAATCAAACACCCATCTTTGTGCAGAGGCAGTATCATAGTCTATGAGGTTTTACTGAGACGTGATTATTGCTGGTTGAAAACTTTACCCAATACCTCACCTGGCTGACTTTCCATAGGCAGCTATGGCAATTTTTGATGGTCTTTGCAGAGACTGAAATGGATGTTGAATGATAAGTTGTTTTTTTTTTTTTGTTTTGTTTTCATTATCAGTACTGCAACCTGCAAAAGAAAACATTCCTGTAGCTGTCTCACCGACTACAAGAATTACTTTATTATGGGTGTCCAGACATGAAAGATGATGTTAATATATATAAAATTCAAAGTTGTGGTTTAACATTTTGAGTGGAGTGCCTTGTCCAGGTCAGGGAGGAGATTCTGCCCCAAGTGGAGGAGTTCAAGTAAATCGGGATCTTGTAGGAGTCCATGGGGAAGACCCAGGACAACGCTGAAGAGACTTGCTGTGTCTCTCGGCTGACCTGACAATGCCTCGGGATTGGAGGCACACAGAATTATGAAAAAAAAACAACCTGTCGTTTTTTTAAAAGGCTTTCTTGATTGAGATACATGTTTTCGAGTATGGGTCTTTTGTATGCAGCCTACAGGCACAGACTTATTCCCCTTTTTGTGCCAGGGAAACAGAAAAAGAATTACGGGGACAAAAATTCAGAATGCTTCACAAATTTGTGTATCATCCTTGCGCGGAGGTCCCAGCCGGCCTGCCGAGGGCGTGCCGCGACCGCAAAGAATGGCAGAGGCCCCAGATAACCTATGACTCAAGGAGGTCAAGCTGACCTGTCAACAATATGGAGACAGAACATAATGGACCAGATCATTTGCCTATGTGTACATCATGCACATACAATGGTGGATGGTTCATACAAGCTTTGTATGAACCATCAGCTGTTTAGACATATATAATGCAGTCATTATGTTTGAAAACTCATCAGAGTTAGTTATTAGTTAATAGTTAATAATTAGTTTATTATTATTATTATTATTGATATTATTGATAATAATAATAATAATAATAATAATAAATGTTTATAATGACTCAGCAAGCTGTCAGCTGTTTCAGACACTGACCCAGTAAGAACATCATGCTTAAGCAAAACACACTAGCTCACGCTTACGCAGCTATGCTGATACATTTGGTTATATAATTTAAATACATGGGGAATCATAAGTTAATTATATGAGGGTCACAAACTAACCCATAGGAGTTTTGAGCAAGATAGAATTTATGGCCTAAATTATTAGCTGTTTAAGGCCAAGGATTTGACAACTCAGGGGTTTAACCTGTTGCAACTGTTTTTTTACATCAGCCAAGTGGTATCAGAAGAATGAAAAGGCAGAAGAAAAAATTATAGTGATGAATCAAAACCCGAAAATGTCAGCCGATGACAGCAGAGCTCGTCATAGCAGCTGCCTTCGGTCTCTGAAGCAACCAAACACTCAGCCCGAACCTGTCTTGCTTCTCCAAACTTGGGCTGACACCCTGCTACCGTCGGCTGCTGACAGCCTGCTTCTTTTTTAGTGAACTGGTTAACTTTTTCGCAAAAACTCAGCCGACCAAACCAGCATCCCTGTGCAGAGGCAGTATCATAGTCTAGACCACTGAGATGTGGTTATTGCTGGTTGAAAACTTTACCCAATACCCAACTGACTGACTTTCAATAGTCAGCTATGGCAATTTTTGATTATCTCTGCAGAGGCTGAAATGGATGTTTAATGACAAGTTGTTCTCTTTTTTATTTATAATTACTGCAGCCTACCATGGCAAAAGAAATCCATCCTGTAATTGTCTCTCTAACTACAAGGAATTGGCAGTATTACTTTATTTTGTATGTCCAGACATAAAGAAGATGAAAAGATTATATTAATGTACAGTATAGAAAATTTAAAGTTGTGGTTTAACATTTTACGTCATCTCATCTTTGCAGTCGAGTATGAAGCGGCCAGGATGAGAATGAGCACCTCCTAATCTGAGACCATACTTCTCAGCTGGACATGGGTGGAGTGCCTTGTCCAGGTCAGGGAGGAGATCCTGCCCCAAGTGGAGGAGTTCAAGTAAGTAAGTGAGTAAGTAAGTAAGTGAGTAAGTAAGTAAGTAAGTTCTTGTTCACTAGTGAGGGGAGGATGGAGCGATAGTTTGACAGGTGGATCGGTGCAGCGTCTGCAGTAATGCGAACTCTGCAATAATCTGTCTTGGTGAAAAGACAGTTGAGCCGAAAGGTGAAACTCTCGATTTACTGGTTGATCTTCGTTCCTACCCTCACCTATGGTCAAGAGCTTTGGGTATTAAGTACCAAAAATAACAAGATCTGTCGGGTGGCTGAGGTAACCCCTAGAAATAAGGTGAGAAGCTCTGTCATGTGGGAGGAGCTCAGAGATGAGGATGAGGTGGTTTGGGCATCTAGTAGGGATGCCTTCCTGTTGAGGTATTAAGGTAGATCCTACCGGTAGGTGGCCCTGGGAAAGACCCAGGACACAATGGCCTTCCCCTTGACTGTGTGAGGTGACAGAACCTGGTCTGATTTCATCAGTGACTGGTCTTGGATGCAGAGCTCTGTCAGGTATTATTCTGTCAAATGAATAAACTGCACTTATATCTTCTCTCAATCCAATTCAATTCAATTTTATTTGTATAGCACCTCTTACAAAAAAAAAAAAAAAAAAAACTATTACTACTATGTCTCTGGGTGCTTTACAGAGGTAGAAACCCCAGAGCCTGAACCCCCAGGTAAGCACAGTGGCAAGGAAAAACTCCCTTTTAACAGGAAGAAACCTTGAGCAGGACCAGGCGTACAAGGAGGAACCATCCTGCTGAAAGTTGGCTGGGTGAAGGAGGAATAAAAGAGGGAGACAGGACAGAGAGAATAAAGAGAAAGAGAGAGAGGGAGAACAGATACAATCATAGAATCATAGAAATACAAACAAAATACAATCATAGTAAAACAAACATATCAGACATAATATATATAATACATATATACATAATACAGCATAGCAGGTTGTTATAAAAAGAGGAACTTGATATGCAGGTTTTAATAAAAAAGAGAATAGCATAGGCAGGTGCTGACAGTGGACCCTGGGTCTGTCAGAGGCTGAGGTCCGTGGACCACGAAGGTCTGGAGATGGAAGACCTGATTGAAGAGAGAGGGAGAGAGAGAGAAGAAGGGGAGAGAGACACAGAATGGTGAGGAAGACTGGACACACTGATAATCCCAGTGAAAAGAAAAGAAAAGGAGGAGAGGAAGTGAGGGAGTGGTGAATGATTGTCACCCACCAATAATAATGAAGTGCTTCGAAAGGCTGAACAAGGATCAAACTCCCCTCAACCCACTCCCATCTGCTGCCACCCTAACGGTGCCACAGAGAAAGCCATATTCACTGCACTCCACCTGTCCCTGGAACATCTGGAGGAAAAGGATGCTGTGGTCCGGATGATGTCTGCCGACTTCAGCTCGGCCTTTATCCCTCAGCATCTGGACAGCAAACTGGGCCCACTGGGGACTGAGTCCACCCCTACAAAACTGGATATTGGTCTTTGGAATGCAGACGACACAAGCTGGTGGATTTCATTCAAAGTGATGATGAAGAGGACAACAGAGAGGAGAAAGTCTTTTGTGGAACGGTGCAGCAGACATCACCTGATCCTGAATGTTGAAAAAAACTAAAGAACTGGTGATCAACTACAGGAGAATGGAGTCAACACACACCCCGGTCTACCAGTATCGCTCATCAACGCCTGATCTTCCTCTGGAGGCTAAAGAGAGTCCATCACAGAAGCTTAGTCCTCACTGTCTACAGAGTGTGCTCCCTGTGGGGACTTGGCAGAACAAGGCTACATTTCTTTTTTAGATAAACATTATTATTTTAAAGAGGGAAAAAGAAGGTCAGACCAAAGAGTCTACTGCCGAAACCCGGGCTTGAACCAGGGACCTTTAGATCTTCAGTCTAACGCTCTCCCAACTGAGCTATTTCAGCTGCTCATGAGTACTTCAACCACAAGATGGCAACACCAGAGCTGCCAAATGTCTAAAATACAAAAGTTTGGTTCAACAACAATAAAACGCTTTCACCGTGGCCATCAACAACACTGTTAACACACATTGTAAACCTGAATAAGTTACCAAAACTCAAAAAAGTGAGGTAATCGTTTGCCTCAACTTTTTCAAGCTGATGAACTTAAAAGTCAAATTTTTTCAGAACATTAAATTTTGGATTATTTGATAATTGTATCGTTTGGTAACAGTCAACTCAAATATCTGCAGTTGATATGACTAAGAGTTTTCTGTTAAGGCAACTCAATTATTATCAGTTACTAAGAATTAAAGTTTTAAATTTCAAACCACAGGAAAAAGTTTACAGAACCTAAAAATATAAGTCCACAACTATATCATTTCTATGTTAATTTTTTTCAATATTTATTAGTTTGTGTAATTATTTTTTTAAGTTATTGTTAACCAAATATATTGTGTTCATAAACTTAAAACCATGGGACTCAACATTTTTGAGGCAACTTATTATCTTAATTACATTGAGCATTGCTCATAATGTATTCTGTATATTTCTATGCAGTAGTGACAGAAACGCTTTTTCATTTTTTCCGTGTGCGAAACATGGAAAACGACAATAAAGAAATCTTGAATATTGAATAAGACACCAACTTCAACTTCAGTTATGAGAAACTGCTACTTTTTTATTTTTTTCTTTTAAAGTGAAAAACTGGCCATCAATAGAACAACTCTTTAAACATGTTGTCCAGCATCAGTCTGACTGGGCTGTATGATGGGGCTCCAATATATATACATATGGAAGACGCCGACCTCGAGGCATTGATGACTGAAGACGAGATGACGGAACTGACGGAGGCCGTCCCCCGAGAACGTCAACACCGGGAACGCCGATGTCATAAACTCTTATGTGTTAATGTATTTTTTTTGAGATGTGCTACTGTTTGTTGTTTACTTTGTATGTTGTTGTAAGTATGTTGGGAGTGTACACCTGGGAAGGCATATTAAGATGAGACATTAATCAAAAAGTTTACAAATAAGTTTTTAGGATGTTGTGTGATCTCTAAAGAGATCAAAAGGGGGAATTGTGGAAACAATGGGTTTAAAGTTGTAGCTGAAAGATATCATGAAGACTGGAATGTGCTGAAGGACCCAGACTGAGGTCCTGACCTTCCTTTAACTTTATGTTGTTTGTAGAAGTTAGACATTAAATCAGTAAAGTCAGACAAGACAGGAACTATAAACTAAGAAGTGAGGAAGTGACAATGTTTACAATGAACAGATGGTCACTCACATGGGGGCCAGAGGAGGGGGCCTCACTAGGATAAAAAGGTGAGGAGATTCTGTCTCAGCAGATCTCCTTGACAGGACGATTCTGTTATGCAGCTGTTTAATCAACAAATCTCCAAGATCTTGTAAAACTTGTTTGTTATTAAAAGCTTTGCCAACAGCAACTACCTGTTACAGTTTAAAATGTCCCAATCGATAAAAGAAGACGCAAGGAACCGGAGGGTGGGGGAGCCCTGCCCTGAGTCCCACACAAACTGTCAGCCTACCAGGGGTTCCGTGCCCTTCAACACCCACAACTCAAGAGGGCTGGTCCAGTCCACCTGCAGGTCAGCTGACCCGCGGATACGAGGCGGAGATGCGTCTTCAGGTCTGAGATGGTCTTGGGAATCTGTCTGATCATACAGATCTAGTCCTTGTAGAGTCAAAATTTTAAAAAAACTTCCAAAAATTGTTCGGAGATGTTCTCTTACAAGGCAATAAGACAGCGATTTCAACAATTAATTTCCACGGACCTTTGTGTCACTACCGTGGAACCTAAATGAGGAGAAGGGTCTAGCTCCAAAAACTGACTCAAAAAGTTAACATGAACAAAACACAGGGGTAGACAACAGATAGACAAAAATATGGTAGACAAAAAGGAAAGAAGGGAAAGAAGCAAGAAGAAAAAGCCAGAAGAAGAAAAAGCAGAAGCCGTGAACAGATGACTCCTTTTACTTGTATAGTCTTTCTGTCTCCCCCCTTATGAAAATTCAAATCTTCTCTTCTGTGGAATGAGATCCTCAGACTTTGTTTGAATTTCCTTTCAAAAATTAAACAAAAACATAAAACCCATCTGTCTCTCACCGTCATGTCTAATGAATAATTTTGTACATTCATCCTAGACAACGTTTTTACCTGTGATAGTTTTAAAGCACGTGTAGCATCTGCTATAGGCTAAAGTCCAACTTTCATTCATAAAACATAGATAAAACATGCATAACAGACAGAGGTAAGTTTTGCTCAAACTCTCAGGCACAGGGTGGCAGGTGAGAAGGTTTTATACAGCTGTGAAAGTTCAGCCTCATGCCAGAGATGAGAGCAACTGTCTAGGGCAACAGGGCTCCGCCACCACCGAAAGGTAACTGCTTAACCAACTGACTGGTTACTTTGAAATGTGCCTGGTCATCTTTAGATTTCACATTAATTATGCATAAAAACAAACATTTGGATGTTGCTGATACTTTCAGTTGATACTGCTGAATGAATGAGTTTCTGCAAAAACAGCGATTCATCCACATGTAGAGATTAATCCTGATTAAAAATGAGATTAGGAACCTTAATTGTTCATTCCTGCCCAGGTCTGATTATGGTCTGTCTTGTTTTTCTGCTGTCCACTGTTGGAGGAAGCAGCTGGAGAACAATGACAGCGGCGGGAGCAGCGCCACCGTGGACGAGCACACGTGCTGCTGCCTGATACAATCACGCGTGTGCGCGCACTGACAGGACACGGCTGCTCTGTGCAGCTTCACCAGTTATTAGATATTCTGTCAATGACCACGAAAAAACAGAAAACATTTACTTTGACAAAAAGGACAAGACTGCTCAAAAAAAGGAAAAAAAAAAATAAATTAAGTCAGAAAACAAAAATAATTAGACCGAAAAAGACAAACACGAATTTCTCTGGTTCTATTTCATCAGGTGAAGGCAAAACACTTGCGTAAAACCAGATATTGTTGGGTCTGGCTTGTGGGCCCTTTATGGTGTGTGTGTGAGTCGCTCCTTGTCTCCCCTGCTGTCAGGAATCAGTAAAGGAGCCAAGAGCGACACCGACGTTGAATAGAACCGAGTTTTATTCCAGGCAGAAGAGCAGAGGATCAGGCAATCTCGTAGTCGGGTACAGAGCAGGCAGGCAGTTTTACCGGCACGTCGTAGCAAATCAGGTCAAATACAGGTAGAGTCCAAATCCAGAGATCAGTCCAAGAAATCAACGCGGGAACGAGCGACATGAAAGCACACAACGAGTCTCTGAGTCTGCCGCTTAACCCTGATGCAACAGATCCACACCCCTTCTAATCTTCTAATGCACAACATGGGTCAAACATGAGCCGCATTCATTTTTCGGGTTATTTCATGTTTTTCTTTGTTCTATCTTTTGAAATCAATTTATTTTATGATTGAATATTCCAATTATTCTTTAAATGTCTTGTTTTTGATTACCACAGATCATGATTTCTATTTTTCCTTTCACACTTTATGAACAAAAATAGTTTTTAATGTTGCTACATCAAATTTACACACATGGGTCAAAATTACTCATTCATTCAAGTGTGATTTAAAATTAATACTATATTAATACTATAATAATTTCTACTTCCAGTTGAAGAGCAACAAACCAGGCAACTACAGATAATTTATGTGACCTCCTCCAGCACTTCTACAACCTTCTCAGCACTAAATCTGCAAACAGCCATACTCTACATAAAGAAAATCAACAGCACAATAATATTGTCAGATCTACTTAGCAAAGTATTTCTTATTATCTTATTAAATATGTAAATCTGTCAGCACCCCCTCCCCCCATTAAAAAGTGGAGTTTAGAGTGTTTCATGTTTTTTTCCTTTTATTAGCAGTTGAGGCCTGGTATTTGCTAACTGCGCTCATGGCCGACTTTGTGATGGACAGAACTATTAAAGGGGAATCTGTGCTGATGGTAAGATGCAGAAGACTGTTCATGCTGCTACATGGGGGTTGTATACCAGTCACATGTTATGTCTCTTTTAAAACATTTCAGGGTGACAGACACCATAATACCGGTTGTTTACTTTTGGGCTGGAGGAGTGTCTTGTTTTTGTTTTTTGCATCTTGTTTTCATCTTATTTTCTGATGGTAACAGCTGCAGTAGATAGAAATCTTTATACACTGAGGTTTGTGTCATTTATCCTTCATGAGCGTTCCAAAAAGGTGTAAAAGGAAACGTGTTTTATGTTTGCCCTTGTTCAGAGAAGGATGGAGAGGGAAAATCACTGGAAAACAGCCCTTCATTTGTTTCTTTGTGTCTGTTTTCAGAGATCATGCTAGTGCAGTGAGCACCTGATGGACAGCAGCAGTTTGGAGCAGAGCTGTTGACTTGGTGACTTAACCATGTCCATGTTGAGCTCCCTCCTCGGCCAAGTCTGAACTCAGTAAATCATTACTCCTGATCAGCCCACAGCAAGTGCTCATTTGGTCATGGTGGTTATTTCTTCCACCATGGATTATTCTTTATATGGACACATTCTGTTTCTGAGATCTCAACACTGCTTTGTGAGGATACTGCAACAGGAAGTGGATCAGTTCTGTCTTTCACACATGATTTTTAAATGAAAAAAATGTTTCTTAAAGTGTATGAAGTGTCCTTTGGTTTACAATTGTGTGAATTTTTTTATTATTTACCTTAAGCAATTTTTGACTGTAAAATCTACGCAGACAAAGTAATTTCTCATGTGTTCTATTTTCAATCACAGCTGCCTGTAAATGACTGTAAAGTTGAAAATGACAATAAAAAGCTGTATAATATAACAGTTGTGCCATGTTTTTTCCACTTATAAAGACTAAATATGTTTACAGTGTATTTGTTATTTTTAAGAATTTACCGCAAACAGGTTTACATTATAACATAATTTTTACAACAAATTGCTTTAAAAAGGTTTTACAGAATATTGCTTTATTCCATAGTATGAATGTACAGTTTACAGTTCTATACCGTAACACTGACAGGTGCCAGAACAGCAAACCGTTATGTCTCATACATTGTGACCATATTTTCTACGGTGAAATTCTGGCAACCACAGCTGCCAGTATTTTACCCTAAATTATACAGATTTGTTTTACACTGTACGCTTCACTGAACAGAAAGGTTTTAGTTTGATCTTAAAGGCAGACGTGGTGTCTGCCTCTCGGACCCAGGTTGGTAACTGGTTCCACAGTAAAGCTACTTGATAGCTAAAGGCTATCAAGTTGTCTATTAACGTACTGTAGGTGCACCTGCACCACTTATGTGTACCCGTTAACACAAATGACGTGTAACGCGTCAGACTTGTTGAAGGAAACATGTTTCAAATGCATTTTTTACACAGCACAACCGAGAAACTGACATTTAGTTTCAGTGGGAACCGTGCAAAGTAGTAGCCTCTCGTTCCTCCGCTGACTGCTTGCTAGCATAGTTACTGTGCTTTGTGGCAAAGTGACAAGTGGGATTAAACTCCTTAAAAACCGCTACAGTCTCATTGCTATCAGGCATACAGCAGTTGATCGGTGTTAATAAAAAATATTTGGCTGTCCACTCCTCATTAAATACTCAACATTCTCTTCACTTTCCTGTTCTTAGATCCGCTCATCTTTACAAACAGGCTGGGTTAGAATAAAGCGCAAAGGTGGAGTAATACACCGCACCTAAGGTCAGTGTATCTGGAGAGAGCCATCTAGTGTTTACATGGAGAATTTCAGAAAAAAGGTTTAATATAATTTCTTCCATGTTCTACTGGCCAGATTAAAGACCGTAACAGGCCGCATGTGGCACCCGGGCCGTAGTTTGTCCGTGCCTGCCCTAGACCAACGCCATTGGACACACTCAAGGTAGATAGATAGTACAGCCGTGATGTTGCGAGGCCTGTTAGCCCAAATGGTTAGAGCCTACAGCGATTTCATTTCCTTTCCACAGTCCAGCGTTGTCTTGGAATGTCGTAGTTTGGAAAACATTTTTCAATAATTCTTTATTGACTTTTGTTTGCTTATAAGCATTAAGTCATATGTCATTGTCGCCACCATCAACAACTTTATTTATAAAGCACTTTAAAAACAGCAAAGAGCTGTTAATAAATAAGAATAGTGACAGAAAAGTAATCAAACAATGTTAAAACAATCAGAAATGATAAAATACTAAAACAAGAGCAGAGTCTGGTGCTGGGTTGACAGCCAAGGAACACAGAAGGAGCTTGTCTGGTGTGTGGTGGGAGGTCAGGACATAATGTGGGACCAGCAGCAGAAAAGGTTCTATCCCCTCCAAGCTTCTGCTTCAATCTTGTGAGGCCGTTTATGGATTTAAAAACAAAATAATCCTTCTTTGTGTTTGGCGGTAAAATGTCAGTTGGTTTCTTCCAACTAACTAAAGCAGCTGGTTGCACGCTGGCGATTCAGAACTCATTTGGAAATTAATTGCTTAAATTGCTGTTGTACTGCATCCTCAGAGAACATACTCAAAACATTTTTGAAAGTTTTTTTGAAATTTTTTTCTCTATGAGGAATCCGTCATGGCCACACAGATTATCCAACTGAGTAAAATCTCAAAGACCACCTCAGACGTGAAGACGCATCTCTGCCTCGTATCCACAGGCCAGCTGACCCTAACCCTATGGAAAGCGATTTCATAGGCAGTGCCTAAAAACTGCATGTGTTTGCTACATAAATACAAAGTGGTAATACCGTGTGGTCGTACATGATTTTGTTTTCAGCTTCCTGTCGGAGCCGCACCGCGCTGACGCAGCCAGTGTGGTTTTGCGGAGGGTGGAGCCATAGTCACATTCAGTGTCTGAGCCCCTCGTCATACATCGTGTTTTCTGGCTGTGATCTGTCTCCCTGTAATCCATCCATCACATGTGTTGGGAGATACTAGAAAAAAGGACTAAAGTGATCGCAAAGTAGCAAATTAAGAGCAGAGTGACTTTCAGACATGAACTTTAAGGGGTGTGCACGGTGAGCTGACTGTGCAGATTCTATGAAATGACTAAAGTTATGATGACCATGAAAATAAATACGGGCTCAGTTCTGTTAACCTAAAACTGTTCAACAGTGCAGTTACCTTAAAATAACAATTAACGAAGTACGATTAAAAAACAGGTTAAATACTTTAAAGAATAAAGTAAACTTACAAAATGTGCAAAAAGTACAAACCAGAACAGCCTGTTGCAGCATGAAGAGCTGAGAGTCTGTCAGACGGAGGTGAAGTGTTGGACAGAGTTCTTGGACTGGGGAGCAAAGATTTCCTGTATCTGTCCTTGTGACAGCGGAGCTGAATCAGTTTGTTTGAGAAAGAGCTCTGCTGCCTGTCCAGTACTGGGTGGAGAGGCTGGTCAGGGTTATCCACAATAGATAACAGTTTGTTCAGAGTCCTCCTCTCCACCACAGCTTCCATAGAGTCTGGTCTCCAGCCAATCACAGAGCCAGCCTTGCTGATCAGTTTGTTCAGTCTGTTGGTGGTGCTGCTCTGATGCTGCCTCCGCAGCAGACCACAGCAAAGAGCAGGCTGGCAACACCAGCCTGGTGGGGGTCCTCTCTCTGCACAATCAGATAACAGGTACTTGAAAGTTGGAGACGCTGTAGATGATGCATCGACGATTCCTCCACCCTCCCCTCCGTCAGCCCCCCGGTCCCCCACAGCAGCAGCTGCTGATGCCCGGCCAACATATTATGCTGTGAAATGCACCCGTGTGTAGTTCCCGTGAAGCAGTTCAGCTTAATATCACAAATACACACAGGCAAGTACTGTCTCATGGTCTAATCATTAGTGACACATATAGAAGTGAAGAACATCGGCCCCACACCGGAGGGCCCCAATCCACGGGGGGTGGAGCCCAGTTGAGTTCAACAGGTACTGGTGGAAAAGCTCCATAGCTGGGATGGCTTCACCCCCCATTATAGCACAGTTAACATGGACTGGTCATACTGGGATAGAGTGGACAAAATGGTGATACTGGGGCAGAGTGGATACAGTACTATGGGACCCCTGAGTTTACCATCATTATTCAGCAGTTGTTCTTTATTTTTTAATCTCCTCATAAATGATCAGATGAAGAATAATGATGATGTCTGTGTAGATTCTCAGCCATCCAGGTCATAGTTACCCAAAATTAGATCTCTCTGTGTCAACTGGACTGAAAGGTTTCCTTGAAAGGTTTCATTTTCAAGTTCTTCCCCCGCAAACTTAGAACTGAAGAAGCTCTCTAGAGAGAGGGCGAAACGTTTTCAAGGAAACCTTCCAGTCCAGTTGACACAGACGGAATAATGATGATGCAGCTGTTTATTTGTAGCTGTCAATCAAACAAATCTTCAGCTTCAAAATCACCATGGAAACGTCAGGAGAGATGTTTGAACGTTTCACTTGTAGGAGACATCAAACTGCTGCTGCTGACGAAGATGAAGATGATGAAGGCAGAAAACTTGATTTAACCATGTTGGCTTTCAACCCAGCTGAAACCTTTGGAGAGCAGGATGGCCACTCTCTGTCTACTGCTTCTACGTTTTTTTAGAAAGCCAGCAAACCCCTGCTCCATCACTCCCTCAGCCCCACCTGTCTGCCCCTCACTCATGCTGCCTACCTGCACCCACTTTACCTGTCACCTTTTTTTTCTCACCCACTTTACCTGTCTGTTCCTCACCTGTCTGTTCCCCACCTGTCTGCCTCTCACATCCCTCACCTACCACCACCTGCTCTTCAGTCAACATCTTTTCCTGCCTAACAACTAACACACTCTGTTCTTCTTGAACGTGACCAGTCTCACCCTCTTGCTAATTTATTTCCCCTGTCTGAGCTTCCCAGTAATCTGCGAATCCCGCAGCACTCACACCAGGGGAGACGCCGGCACCGGACATCTCTGCAGCTGCTAGGCACAATGCAGCGCGGGGCTTCGCACACGGGCCACACCATCCTGGCCTGGCTTCTCAGCGGTGGCATTGGCTCGGAGTGGACACATTTTAATAATGTGACCTTCCCCACAGTCAAAACATTTCATGGAGACAAAAAGCAGGTAGTCGAACTCTTCACCCTCCAGCTCCTCGCCCCGGTTGTTGAGGATCATGTAGACCTGCCTACGGTGGGAGACTACATGCTTCAGTAGAGGAGATCTGCACCCAGACAAAACCTTTTTTATAGGTGACACAATCTTCCCGTGTCTGGACAGCACAAAAAATTGTCACTGATAAACGGAGGAACATTTGACAGGGTGATTTTAGTTGGGAGCGGACTCAGTGGCAGAACCTCCTCAAACTTTCCTCCATAGGCAGGTGCTGACAATGGACACTGTTTTTGTCAGAGGTCAAGATCAGTGCAGGTGGATGACCTGCAGAAAGATACAGAGAGAGAGAGAAGAGGGGGAGAGGGACACAAGTCCAGCTGGGACTCAACACCTCCCTGTGCAACTGGCTGCTGGACTTTCTGACAGGGAGACCACAGGCAGTTCTCTTTCCTCCCTTCTGGACAATTACCACATTTACCACAAGTCACCAGGATTGCAGGTGGCCCCACCCACCCATCTCACAGTCTCTTCAGCCTGCTGCTGTCATGGAAGACACTGCAGAGTCTCCGGGCCAAAAGCAGCAAGCTCAAAGGCACGTTTTTCCACCAAACAGTCAGGATGTGGATAATGCTGATGATGGGCGAGATTAGATTGTCATTTTGAAAGAGTTGCTGTTGTTTGGTGGAATCAGGGTTTTGTTTCCAAATCATGACAGAGAAAACCAAACCAGTTAAAAGCTGAGACAAACTGCTGGATGGAGCTGATCTAAAGAAAAGCATCTCACTGGAGAACATGGGCATCGATCCCACTACCTCTCACATGCAAAGCGAGCGCTCTACCATTTGAGCTAATTCCCCTTTCTGACAGGGGTGTTGTGCCAAGCGAACTGGAGAATGAAAAGACATTTAAGAACAGTCCCATGTGGTCAGAGTCTGATACAGTTTAACCATTTACCGATGATTAAAATGTAGTTGAAAAAAATCCTGTGGGGAAAAACTTGAAATCAGCTGCTCAACTTCAGTTAATGCCAAAATGACATCATTCAGAACTGCTTTTTTGGTAAACTGTAGACCTCAAATAAAAGATGATCTAACATCTCTTTTTGTTGTTACATAGCAGTTCCATTTGACAACTGCCCGAACTGCTGGTCTACCTACAGACGTTTCTACCTGTTTCCTGTATTGACGCTGTGCAGGTAAGTACGAGACGCCACCATTTCCATACAAGGATCAGCATTTATCAATGTGGACGTTAGCAGATAATACTATCGTGGACAGAAGTTAGAGTCAGTGTGGATTTGTGGTGCAGCCCAGCAAAATCTGAAAATAATGATTAAACAAACCTCAAAGCAGTCATTAAGCACAGGCAGCCACATATTCTGTAGAATAAAAAGTAAAATACAATAAAATAATATATTTGTCTTTTTAGTGTTTTACTTGTTTAGTGTTTTACATTTTTGGTAACTGGTGAACCTGCAGAGCAGCAGCGCAGCGTCAGGGCAGCACGTAAGCTTGTCCACGGCAACGCTGGTCTCCTCATTCTAATATTTAAGGGCTTAACATGTTAATGATGATTGTTGTCAGCCGCCACATTTATGAAGACCTGATCATTTTTACGCTGGGATTGGTCAGATCATTCCATGAATCACACGTGTCCTATCGTACCAGCAGTAATCTGCTCAGATTTGCGCTTGTCAGCTCCAACTTAAACACAACAAGAACAGCATTAAGAGGTAAACAAGCACAAAAGTAATGTGCAACTACAGGATTAGTGCAACCAGTCAGCTCAGAAACCAGACAATTAACATAGAGAGAGAGTTCAACAGTCTTATGGGCTGTGGGACAACTCTGTTCCTGAGTCAGCTGGTCCAGGCCCTGATGCTGACAACAGCTGGAACAGTGGTACTGGGCTGGTGAGGGTCTGTTGTAATCCCACCATCTTCTTCCTGAACTGATGAAGAGGCCCTGCATGGATGGCAGCTGCCTTATTGAGTCTCCTCAGCCTGACAAAGAAGAAGAGCTGCTGTGCAGCCATTTTTGTGGGGACATGAGTGTGACGAGTGCAGGTGAGGACCTAAGTGATGTGCACTGTGAGGAACCTGGACAGAACCTGGAAAAAGGCTCCAAGAGGGCCTGGCTCCACCAACTACAGAATGTGTGTACCTGTACACAAACGGCAACTTCTCAGTTCTGGAAACTATAAGAAGAATCTTCTTTTCTCCAAGAAAGCTTCATTTCATGCAGCAACATTGTTGGCAGGGCTTGAACCTGCGGGGGGAGACCCCAATGGAGTTCTAGTCTATCACCTTAACCACTCGGCCACAACACCAACAGATGTAGAAAACT
>JABWDL010003042.1:0-10976 GCA_015343265.1 Pao palembangensis | reverse complement strand
ACACACTCACACCTGTGGTCAATTTAGACTGATCAGTTCACCTAACCTGCATGTCTTTGGGAGGAAACCAGAGTGCCCAGAAAAAAATCCACACATGCACAGGGAGAGCATGCAAATTCTGCACTGAAAGACCAGAGCTGAGATTTGAACCCCAAACATTCTTGCTGTGAGGCAACAGTGCTAACCACTGCACTACAACAGCAGCTCCATAGAACTCCTTCTGCTACAGGAAAACATCAGTGGGTCAAGTTGTGTCTGTGATTAAACTGATACCTGCAATCCTGTGGAACCCTTCCATGAGATGTCTGGGCTGGCTGGGACTTTTTAACACTACAAACCTGCTTCACAATCGTCAAAACGAGAGCAAGAGTAACGTTTATGACAGCCCGACGGTTACCTTGTACACATGCGCACCAATATTAGATTGAAAAAACTCGTTGGCAAAAAGATGATTAAAAAGATAAAAAAACAATCCCAACACAAAGAATTTGCTCCTAACCGAGAGCCATTCCACAACATGAGCGACGTGAGGGCTGAGAATGTAGTTAAATAATCTATTGAGGGTGCAACTAAACCTGTAACGCTCAGAGAAGTTCCCATCAGGGCTTCATCAAACGGCTAATTGGGGCAGATCTTCCTCTCCCGGCAGTCTGCAGGCTTAGAGAGCAGCAGGAAGTCGGGCTTATTTGGAATGGTTCATGTTACCGCGGTAACTGACTTAGTGTTACGGTGAGTTTGCCTGAAATCACAACAAATTAACCCAGAGTTTTAGCTAAACCCGCTTTCTGAAATGGCCCCTGTTCTTCCACACTGCTGTGAAGATCAGTTCTCACCAGAGTTGAACAGACTCAGCTGACTCTGAGATCAAGGTTCCTTCAAGTCTTCTCACCAGTGGAGACTTGAGATCAGCATCAAGAAGAACCATGAGAACTTTCTGTTGTTTACTCAGACAAACAGACCACTCAGCTCAGGCCTCCTTCATCAGAGTCTCAGAGAAACTCCAAACAGTCTTCCCACCAGCTTCCTGCTCTGAAGGAAACATCTCAGCTCTTCATCGTGGGCAGTGAGACCAAACTCTGTAGAAACACATTTCTCAGTCAGTAACTAAAGAAATGATCTCTGAAAGTAAAGTCTGGGTTTGCTTTCATCTTTCTCTGGCTTTCATGTCTGCAGATGAGAACTTTGACTCCTGGTGGAGAAAATAAACACAAAAGGGGTCAAGTTTCTTCTGCTTCACAGTTTGGAGCAATAAAACACAACAAAACAATGTTTTTGTCTGAAAATCAGAAACAGCAAGAATACTTTTCTCCTCCTTTTTCTCTCTAGATTTTTCTGCCTTGTGAATCAGATCAGCCTCTGATTGGCTGCTGCCGCTGTCGTGTTGCTGCTGCTGATCTGCATAAAGTTCAGTTTCTCTCATGGTGGATCCATCTCTGTGAGCAACCAGCCAACATTTCCTGAGCTTGCTGACTTCAAACACTTCATAAACCTGATGAGGCAGAGATTCAGCTTTTGGAGAGAAGAAAAGAAGGAACAAAACAAGCGTGACCGTGTTCTTAAACAACCTTTTTAGCTGTTCAGCCCAGGAAAATGTGAACTGCTGCTGGTGTTTGCTGGAGCTGAGTGGCAGTGGCTGCCTGTGGAGAGTCCTAGCCTGGTGCTGTGACAACTGCTGCAACCAGGACTGCAACATTCCAGCACCCACCGGGATCCTGCTGCATCAGGGCCACACACTGGCCCGGAAGGGTTCTACAGCACAGCTGGAGGACCTGCAGGACGCCACCAGAGTGTGGGTGGGAGCCAAAGACCAGGAGAGATTCATGGAGACTGAGCACAGAGGACCTGGGAGCTATGAGGCCCTGCTGTTGGCCGTCTGGCAGCACCAGATGCTGAGAGGGGATCAGCGGAGCAGGTGAACCAGGGGCCTGGAGGCCCCAGAGGGAGGCCCTGCTGCACTGCCTGCAACAGCTGAGGATGCTGTCGGAGCGAGCCTGGACATACCAGGATACCTCACACTTTCTCCCATCACCAGAGACGATGGGGAGTCCCTCCTTCTTTGTCCCCGGAGGACAGTGACACGTTCAGGTCGGCGTTTCCAACCTTGGATGTTGCTTCGCTGGAGCAGCTGCAGGAATCAGCTGATTCTTCCACCTCCCAGCTGTGGCAGCCTGCTAAGGTCAGGGGGGAACAACTATGGTGAGCCAGCCAGGAGCTGGAGAGGCACCATGAGGAGAGCAGCCTGGTCCCAGCCCCCCCTGGGTCCAGAAGCAGCAGATGGACACAAGGAAAAGTTTGTATAAGAGAAGAGAGAAGAGAGGCGCAAAGAGCAATATCGCACAATAGTAAGAAATCATGTTAGATCAGCTTTGGATGATTTATATATTCAATAGTAACACAGCCCAAACAGAGAGGCTAACAATGTTTACATTCCTGATCTTTAGTTCTGCTTTTCTGGTTAAAGTCTAACCATCATGATGTGTGGTGATGAACATCACCACACATCATGATCCAGCAGATCTGTTCATTTTGGTTGGATTTTGATCTCCTTTTTTAATTTTTTTAATTTAACCAGGTAAGTCCCATTGAGATTAACACTCTCTCTTTCAAGGAGGCCAAGACAGCAGCACAGGTCAACAACAGCACAAATACATGACACACACGTTTAACAATCATCATAAGTAGTTACCTAAAAACAGCTACAAACCACAGAGTTCCTGAACACGTATTATTTTTGAAGGTGACTGTTTAGTAACGATCACGTTTGATTTCTGATCTATGGTTGCATTTCGTATTAGTTCAGCCCAGATGGTTGAAATGTTTTGATATGTTAGCATTCCACAATCTCGTCGTACCTGTTTTATTTTTCTAACTTGTGCAACGACAATAAAGGTGACTGGATGCAGTTTTCAGCTCCACACGAGCTCAGGACAGATGGACATGTTGGACCTGAGGACAGAAATGTGAAGAAGTCAGCGTGCATCAGCAGTTGTCCACCAGGACTGGCTCACATGGTGCTACCACAGAGGTCTCTGCTCCTGGCTTTGTTCTTAAAAGCTGATATCACTTCCTTCACATGGTCCATTTCTATTTTGTTGCAAGGCTTTTCCCAGCTTCAGTCTGATGGAGAACCAGAAGGCGTGTTTGTGTCAAAAATGACTCAGAGGACCAGAGGTTGTCTTTTCTCAATAAATGTCACCCAGAATTTATTGAGGAAGAATACATGAGCCAAATGGAACCAGAAGAATAAAAAGACATGAGGCAGAAATAGTCAGGATCCAGTGCCTTGTGTTGGTATCGTTTCTCCAGAAACGTGACTGCTGGCTGCTACAGCTGGATGTTGGGCTGTTTGTCAGCATTTCACTAAATAATCTCATCAGTGTGGTCACAGTCAGCCTCACGAGGGGCTGGGGAGCCACCCAACATGGGCCTTGGTAAGGGGCTGGAGGGGGGTAGCGCCATGGTTGAGCCTGGGGCTGCAGAGGTGGGTCCTTGGGGGGGGTCCAGGTCTAGAAGTGAGGCATCTGAATGGTTTGATGCAGGGGCCATTCTAGGGTCAGAAGGGTGCTGAGCATCAATGAACCCCACCACAACCACCCACCCATTTTCCACACAAAACAGGAAATTTGTTCATTTAACATTTATCTTAATGTTTTTGTGTTTGATTGAAAAATAATTTTGGATAATCATTACGAGCTTTAAGAGAAAAGAGCATCATATTTTGGGAAATCTGACTAGAAAGACGTGCACATCTTTGAAAAGTTTAATGAAAAATTTAATCCAAAGTAGATCTCTCTGAATAAATGAAAAATTTAATGCCACAAAAGCGTTAAAACTGGTTCAACTAACGCAAAAATCCTGAATTTCTGAGACCTTTGCAGAAGACCAGCTTTATTGTACACAGACAGCTTCCTCTAACAAAACAAACACAAGACCTTCTTCACTCAGCTGTTTCTGGAACCGTTAACTCTTGATCTCCAAGGTAGCCACTGGACACCAGAGTCCGGAGACACATCAACAGCCTGTAAACCAGGCAGAGCTCGGTCTGTGAGTGCCTGTGGTTTAATCTCAGTGTTTCTCATTTCCTGACATTTACTCTTCTCCTTCTTCCACTCAATTCAAATGAACCTGAGTGGCCATTACTGTCAGAAACACAGTCTATAAAGCTCTTATGAACGTGACTCCTGTTATATCAACAGTCATCCTCCAGTTATTTACAAATGGCGACCTCTAACCTACTTGGTTGCACACCTGTGTGAACTTGTATAAATCAATGTAAGTGAGGACCTGATGTCACCACAATCAGATTTACAAACATATAACTCTGACTATCTTATCCAATATTTGATTAGCAGCAGTTATGTTTAAGGGTTATGTTTAAAATCTCATATCAGCATTCTTTACACGTACAAACTGTAGTGCAAAACACACATTTAACTTGTTCTTATATTCACTTATGAATAAAGTCCACCCAGACATCGATAACTTGTTGGTAGAATTGTTCTCTGTCTTCTTTTAGTTTTAAAAGTGTTTAGATATGTATTCTTCCATTTTTAAAGTAATTCCAGGGGAATAAATAAGTTGCTGCACTTCTTGCTAACTCTTGCTAACTGACCACAGTCCAGCAGCGTCCGGTCACTCTGCAGCTGCTGAACCATTAGAATCCTTTGCATCAGTAGCGCCCCCTATCATAAGGGACGAGCACTGCATGCCTCGGCTAGTGCCTTTTTTAGCCGCTTAATGATCACTCAAACACGTTCTACACATAGTTGTTGACAAGAAACGCTACATTATATATTATATACGTCAGCTAAACTATGAAAATTTCTCAACCAGCATCAGCTGAACTAGGCTTCTTTGTTTTTCCCAAACAGACCCCTTCGGAATTGATTCACCACTACCTTCAGCCCCATTTATGGGGTTCAAATGGTCCTTTGTCCATTTTTAATTTTGCAGAGCGCTCCCACTTGCCACCAATGTGCCCACACTCAGCTTTGACTTAGCAATGTTCAGTGTGCAGATTTTAAAAGGTCTGCTTACCATTCTTTCTGTCTTGGGACCCAGTTGAGTGCGGGTCCACCAGCTGGCGACAGAGCGCTGTGTCGGGGAATTGGGCCTCTCCCAGGGCGCATCCTCACGGAGAGCCTCCTCCTCCTCCTCTCACCATTTGTTGCAAGGATGTTTTCCAGCTTCAGTCCGATAGACAATCAGAAGGCACCTGCTGCGTGTTTGTGTCAAAAATGACGCAGAGCACCAGAGGTTGTCTTTTTAAAAAAATGTTGCCCAGAATTTATTGAAGAAGAATATATCAGCTGAATGGAATCAGAAGAACAAAGAGGCACGAGGCAAAAATAGAGTACTATACTGCATATACCATCTTGCCCTGCACTTTTCATTCTGTAATTTCATTATATGCAGAGCTATAAAACACAGAAAATGTGTTTCTTAAAATTAGTCATTTACTGAATCAAAGAAGTAAGCTAGAATGTATCATTATGCACACACATGGCCTAAATTATTAGCTGATTATGAATCTTGAGGATGAAACTTTGGCAATTTAGGGTTTTAACTGTAACATTAAATTTCCTTCTTTAATTTGTTATACCCTTTCTCCTTTCTCTAGGTGAGGTAGCAGCAGCTGAGTAAATGTCATTGCAATTTTTCATGCCAAAAAATTGCCATTTTATTCTGTGAATTTGTATTCGAATGAATGTAGTAAGAGACATTTAATTCCATAATGCATGACTTTACAGCTACAGCTCATGAGCAGTTGCCATTAATTGTCAGCTCTGTGGTTTCCAGTCAAACTCATCCCAGTGAACAAGTCATGTATGATGCAATCTGGCAATAGCACGCCATCAGGGCCAGCAACGCCTTCTGTGCTGGCCCAAACCTTTTTTTTTTTTTTTTTTTTTTTTGTAAATACTTAAATAAAATTATTATTCCTAGTCGTTCTGTTTATGTCGTATTATATCCACTTGGTGGTGCTGTTTCCAGTGTTGTATATCGTGGTAGAGTTTTTATCCAATCATATTTCAGCTAGCTAGTGTTGTCAGGTTCTCTGAAATCTGCCTAGGTACCTTCTGAATCAACAGCAGGTTTTAGGGTTAGACCGCTCTAAGTGAATGGAAACAGTCAGTGTCGACAGCCAATCAGATCTCGGGACTGCGACACCAAGGCCAGCTGGAAGGTCTTACTCTGAACTGGACAGGACTGGACTGTTCCTGTCCTCTGATTGGATAAGCTCACTCGTGAGAGCCGGCACTTGGAACTAACTCTGAGCTAATCTTGGAGATCCAGCTACGGACAGCTAACGCTTTATTTATTAATGTTTTTAACCCAAGATCGCTGAAGGAGAAGAGATCGATTTGGTCGCGAATATACTAGCCACTCCATTTTCAATACGGACCTTTCATGATAAGCTGGATTTTGTGAGAAGAGCTAGCTCCGCTAGCTAGCTAGCGGCTAGCTTTGTTTTCAGATAAGCAGGCGCTGTGGATTATTTTTAACATGTATTTTGTCATTTTATTCCGTTGGTATTAAATCAGTGGTAGCGTATTAACAGAATAAGTGGACAAAATACTAAAACTATCTAAACTTCTAAACATCTGCAATTTATAATGTAAATAACATTCCGTGGCGCGTTGGCGAAGCTGTGACTGAAGTCACTTAAGTCACAATGAGATGATCAATTGTTTTTCTTTTGCATATTCTCAAAAACAAATGCAAATTATCTGTTTACTTTTATTTTCAATAAATAGTTTTTGTCATTATCGTCTAGTTGGTGTTTTAGGCGTAAACGGCAACATCGCAGTTTATTGGACAAACTTGTTAAGCTCACATAGTTTTGTTGACTAATGTCTTAAAATCATGTTTTATCTTTGAGTTTTGAAATATCTGTGATCTAAAGTTTCCTACTCTTAGTTGTGAATGTGAGGTTATTGATTCTAAATGAATTGTAGTGTAGCTGACTAGCCTATATTAAGGTGATGTAATGTGTATCTGTGATTCTATGTGGATTCTGGAACCGAGCTACCATACTGATGCTATTCTGGGGTGTATTCAGGTCTAGACGTGAAAATGTGAATTGCATAATGTTAAAATCAACAAAATGCATTTTTACACTAATAACGTCATGTGTACAAATGCAAATGTCTCTGTATATGATCATTTGTGACATTTTCATTTCATCTTTCATCGTTTGAAAAAATACATTTCAATCAAAAACTTCCATTTGAAACTGAACCTTTATGCGTTTTACAGTTCTGCATATAATATTTTCAGTTTCAGATCTTTTCTTCAGGTTCAGGTCGTACGTTTTCAGGCTTAGACTTGAGGCCCTGAACAGATGTGGTGAGAGTGTGCAGGAAAGAACTTCTTGTAGTGGACACATGCACAAAGGGAAAGATGTCTGTCCCTGGAAAAAGGAAAGAGAAAAGAGGGAACTGAGGTTGTGTACACCTATCTTGTCCCAGGGAATTAGCGGCTGTCCCCAGTCCTGGCACCTCACCAGGGTCACAGGTCAGTGAGCCAGAATCCATGTGAAGGGCCCCGATGCCTTACGGTCCTACCAATGCCCCTTCAGTGTGTGAGGCCCTTGTTAATGATGAGCTGTGGGTTGTGTCTTTGTCTGCTTGGATGATGTTAAATAATTGATTTTAATTTCTTTTTACCTTCAGAAAGATCACACTCGTACAATTTCTGGTCGGTCACAGCATCAACACCACCCATCGACTCCATGTGGCAGCCTTTTTCATTAACAGGGTTAATGAAAACGTCCCAACAAACTGCTGAAGCAACCACTGAGGTGGACAGTACAGGTCAAACCGGTGTGCTCCCCAGCGCTAACTCTGCTGCTAACAGTTCTTGTTGCTGAGGGTTTTCTCTGTGGAGCAGCTGGGGCTGAAAGTGGGGGCTCGTCCTGCTCAGCCACTGTCCCTTGTGGGCCTGTCCTTGCTATCTGTCCTGGACTGCTCTGCTAGAGAGGTATGGCATCCATAAGCAGAGAGAGCAGGATGAAGGGATGCAGCAGAGGATGACAGGGTCAGGGTTAGGAAAGAAAAGCCAGAAAGCTCAGCCAACCATTTTATTCAGTCCCAACATCATGATTGGCTGACTTTTATCAGAAATATGGGACAGTTGAAAATGGAAGAGTTTTCACACCTGGTGGATTCCTGTTACATTTTAGTACCAGATGCTTCTTAGCAGCATTAAAGGTCAAAGATTAGAAAAGTGTAAAACACATATGTCAAAGTCAAGGTCCGCGGGCCACATCCGGCCCGCGAGAAGGTTTTCTACGGCCCCTGGGATGATATTGATTTATTATTAGAACCGGCCCGCAGACCGCAGCAAGCCGGAACCCCGCAGATCTTTTACACGCACCAATACTACATTTCCCACAATGCAACGGTGACGCACCGAGCAGTAGCCCCCTTCATTCCAATATTCATTAGCACAGCAGTCATTAGCATAACAGTAAACTTTCAGATACCCATCAAAAATGGCAAAACGGAAGGTGGACACTGAGAACCGGGCGTTTCAAACAAGGTGGGAGTCGGAGTACATGTTCATGGAGGTAGCTGGAAAACCTGCGTGTCTTCTGTGTGGAGAAAGTGTGGCGGTACTGAAAGAATATAATCTGAGACGACATTATGAAACGAAACACGCGGACAAAAACAAGAATATGGACATGGAACAACGGCTACAGAAGGTTGAGGAATTAAAACGAGGTCTCAAATCTCGACAGGCTCTGTTCAAAAAAGCCAAATCACAAAGCCAGGCTGCTGTCAAGGCCAGTTTTATTTTGGCAGAAGAGATCGCTAAATCAGCTCGGTCATTTACAGAGGGGGATTTCATCAAAAAGTGTATGCTTAAAGTTTGCCCAGAAAAAAAAGCAACTTTTTAAACGTGAGCACGAGCAGAAACACCATTGCCGAGCGAGTAGACCAGTTGTCCATCAATCTAAAAGAGCAGCTTGTGAAAAAGGGAAAAGATTTCATCGCTTATTCCTTGGCTGTGGATGAGAGCACCGACATTTCTGACATTGCCCAGTTGTCAATTTTCATCCGTGGAGTGTACTCCAGCCTAAGCGTGACAGAGGAGTTTTTGGCTTTACGTCCTATGCATGGCACAACTACAGGGCATGATTTGTATGAAGAGGTGTCAAGATGTGTAAATGAGATGGAGCTGCCCTGGGAAAAAAACTCGTGGGTTTGACAACCGACGGAGCACCTGCGATGTGTGGACACAGGAGCGGACTGGTGGCGAAGATACGGGAGAAGATGCAGGAGGAAAACGCCACGGGTGAGCTGATAGCTTACCATTGTATCATACACCAAGAATCGTTGTGTGGTAGAGCCTTGAAAATGGAACATGTAATGAGCACCATCACGCGCGCAGTTAACTTTATCAGAGCCAAAGGTTTAAATCACCGCCAGTTCAAGGCATTTCTGACGGAGTTAGAAACTGAGCATGGTGATTTGCCCTATCACACTGAGGTGCGATGGCTAAGCCAGGGAAAGGTGCTGCAAAGATGTTTCGAGCTTCGTGAGGAGATTTGTCTGTTCTTGGACAGCAAAGGGAAAGACACAACACAACTCCGAGACGAAAGGTTTTTGTGTGAAATGGCTTTTCTGTGTGACATTACGAGTCATCTGAATGCAGTGAACTTGCAGCTGCAGGGTCGGGATCGTGTCATCTCTGATATGTACAGAACAGTGAAGGCATTTAAAATCAAACTGACTCTGTGGGAGGCACAGATGCGGGAAGAAAACTTGAGACACTTTCCTAGCTGCCAGACCATGAAAGAGAAGCTCTCTACCAGTGTGCTCGCCGCTGACTTCCGACACCAATTTGCTGACTTTGAAGCACAAAAAGCAGGTTTGAACTGCTCAGTAATCCATTTGCTGTTGACGTGGAAAGCTCACCACCAAACCTACAAATGGAGATGATTGACCTCCAATGCAGCAGTGGGTGCTGTGGAGTTTGCCCGTTTCCTCCCCGACACAAGGCCCCAGCTGCGCATCCAGGCTGCGCATTGTCTGTTTGGCAGCACAAACCTGTGTGAACAACTATTTTCTTTGATGAAGCTGAACAAAACATCACACAGACGTCGACTTACCGTTGAACACCTTCACTCAATTCTGAGGATTTCCTCAGCTCAGAGCCTGACCCCGAATATTGACGAACTTGTAGAAAAGATGAGACACCACCAAGTATCAGCCTCAGCCTCAAACAAGTGAACATTGCTGTGCAATCACATATTTAAAGTTTTTATTCAGTTCAAGTTTAAAAGTTAAAGTTTAATATTTGTTTTCACTGCACGTTACTTCTCTTTGAAGAAAGTGTTGTTTTTGTTTAATAGATTTTTGCACTTTATTTTATTATATTTCAATCCAAATATGTTTTTAAAATATTTCAGTTGAGTGAATGATAGAAAATTGCTATTTTTTTTTTCTTTGAAGTAAATTTAGTCCACTTTTGCTAAAAGAGAAAATATAGGCTACTGATGGTGCCTTGAATAATACCGGCTTCTTTCATTTAATGTTCATGTTATGGGGATTTTTATATAAAGGATATTTGTCTTTTGTGTCTGTTGAAAATTAAAGATTAGAAAAGAAAATATTGCTTTATTTTATTTACTTTATTGCCATAAGAAAATATTGCTTTATATTATCTGATCATATTGGAATATATTTGTTAGGTTTTCAATAGACTATATGCGGTCATTTTAAAATTTTTCAATGAACATTCGATCAGTCCGGCCCTCGGCTTGTAGCTACATTTTTTATTTGGCCCTCCGTCCATTTGACTGTGACACCCCTGGTGTAAAACATCAGAAAAGGAAGGATTGATTTGCTATGAATAAATAAGCTTTAAGGGTTACATTTTCAGTTTGGGGCTAAAGTTAGCGATCAGAGCCGTGTGAATAAGATTTGATACTGATGAACACTTTCATCAAGAATCCAAAGGAGAGGACA
>JABWDL010000279.1:0-25496 GCA_015343265.1 Pao palembangensis | reverse complement strand
CGGTGCTTACTCGGACGCCTACTGGAAAAGATATCTGAAACCCATGATGGAGGTCTGGGAGGGTAAAATTTGATTGTTCCGTATTTTTCTTTATACTATCATATATGTGTGTCATATATATATATATATATATATATATATATATAATGTTTTTATTATCATATATTCACGATGTTTTTACGATATTATCATGTTTTACTATATAATCATATGTATGTATCATGTGTTTCACTATATATAATCATCTGTGTGTATCATGTTTTTATAGAAAAATAAATACATTTTTGTATTATACTCACCCCAACCCTGTGTGTGTTTTTGTACATCATTTCCTTCTTAATCACGCACCAATAAAGAAAAGTTTTCACTCGCGTCTGAACCTTCCAAGACTATGAACCGTGTCATGAGTAAAATCTACTATGACCCGGCTCGCCCCGGAAGTTTTGGCGGAGTCGGGGGGTTGCAGAGAGACTTGAAAGATGAGGGATATGACAAAATAAACGCGGACAAAGTTAGACGGTTTTTATCGGGACAAGACGCTTATACTCTCCACAAACCCGCTCTCGTTCATTTCAGAAGAAATAGAGTGTTTGTTCCAAGACCTTTAAACCAATTTCAAGCTGATCTGTGCGACATGCAGGCCCTAGCTCAGCACAACGAAGGGTATCATTACCTGCTGACGGTAATTGACGTGTTTTCTAAAAAAGCTTTTGCGAGGTGTCTAAAGAGAAAAACAGCCGCCGAAGTGGTTCGAGCGTTCGAATCCATTTTTAAAGAAAGCGGAACGCCCCTCAAACTACAGACGGATGCGGGCAAAGAATTTCTAAACCAGAAATTTCAGGCCCTGATGAGCAAATACAAAATTAACCATTTTACCACATCCAGCGATCTCAAGGCCTCGGTCGTGGAAAGATTCAATCATACGTTAAAAGGCAGAATGTGGAGATATTTCACCGCCAATAATACTCGACGTTACTGCGACGTTCTGCAGGATTTGGTAGACGGTTACAATAATAATTTTCACAGCAGCATTAAAATGGCACCCGCCGAAGTCACCGACGATAACACGCCTCGGGTGTTTCAAAACCTTTACGGCGTCAAGCACGTTCGTGAATGCATGTATAAATTTAAAGAGGGAGACACGGTGAGAATTTCCAACGTAAGAGGAGTGTTTGATAAAACAGACTTTTACGGACGAGCTGTTTACGGTAGATCGACGCGTTCCTCGCATTCCGCCCGTTTACAAGCTTAAAGATTACGACGGGGAAGCCATCCGAGGTTCCTTTTATGAACCGGAGCTGCAAAAGGTTGAAATTGCTCCTAACAAGCTCTATAGAGTGGAACAAATTTTAAAAACACGCGCGGTTCGAGGTAAGAAACAGGTTCTAGTGAGATGGAAAAACTGGCCTGAAAAATTCAACAGCTGGGTGGATGCAGAGACCGTCTGCGACATAAAACGGTCTTTACCTAATTGACCCATTTACGTCGTTATTGTCTCAATATGAGAAATTTAACATTAAATGAAATGCATTGCAGCATGCAGTGTTGCATTCTGGGAAACAAACAAACTCCCTTCAGGACTTCATATCCCAGAATGCACCGCTCCGCCTCCCAGCATCCATCTCCCATCATGCAACGCACGGAAAAAAAAAAAAAAAAAAAAAATATAAAGCGAACCGTCGCACATTAACCATAGATTATAACACTTTATCCGTCAAACATCATGGATCGTGCGTCTAGCGAGGGTTTTTACCTCACTCTGCCCTCTAACGCAAGTCTGAAAGTGTTTAAAGAGCTCGCATTTTAAAGTGAATCTGCCGCAGCACATTGATTTAGAAGGCCGCTGGGAGGTCGCTCTTTGCGAGATCTCTTACCCGCACACCTGGCAAAACATGCCCAGCCAATACAGCTACTACGAATGGAGATCCAAAGCTAAAGAGGGAAAAGCCGACGGTGAAAGCAAGGTCCACGTACAGTTCTTTTCGGAGGGTTATTATTCTACCGTGGAAGAATTTTTAAACGAGCTCAACTTTTCGATGGCTACCTTCAAGTCCGACGTTCATGTAACCTACCACCCCGCTGACAAGAAAGTCCATTTCACAGCCGGAGGGAATTATCATTTACGTTTCCCGGCGCCCGTAGCGCACATTTTAGGCGTGGAACCCCAGAAATGGTACAGATTTGGCAAAAATTGGAACGGTAAGGCACCTTACCCCGCCGACATCAAAGCCGGATTCTACCACCTGTTTTGTTACAGCGATGTGGTACAACCCCAGCTGGTAGGTGACGTATTCGCGCCTCTCCTGAGAACCGTGAGCGTAAGAGGAACCTACGGTGACGTCATCACGCAGACGTTTAACCCCGCCCAGTATTTACCAGCGTCAAAAAAACATATTGAAAACATCTGCGTGGTCAAAACGGATCAGAACAAGTTTGTCGATTTTACTTTCGGTAAGACCGTAGTTCAGCTCCATTTTAGACCCTGCAAAAATCAAAAATAAACCATGCAAGATCCTCAAAGATTTGTGAGTTATTATGAGAGCCAAGTGGGGGGCGCTCTGCCAGGTTTGAGCGGAGCCCCCGTCATGTACGGGCGGGGGATCGGATCCTTATTTTCAAGATTGTTCCGTTTCGTCTCTCCGCTGGTGAAAAAAGGTTTCGCTCTAGCCAAACCGCATCTTAGGTCAGCGGCAAAAAATATAGCCTCTGACGTGATGAGTCACGCAGCCGGAAAAATGTTTTTAAACAAAAAGGATAAGGGGGTGCAAGAAGGATCGGGCGGGATCATGGTTCTATCTAAAAGGCCGCGAAAAAGGCCCCCGGGTCAGCGGCTCTCAAAGGGTGAAAAACGTGCCCGAAAGGAGAAGAATAAATCATTCCAGAGAACCCTTCGCAGGTGAAAGGTCTCATCCGAGGCTTCCCGCGATATATTTTAAACAAAACAAAACAAAACAGAAAGATGGCTCTTTTACACGAAAAATCAGCAGAATGCACTCTGGACCTGTTTTCCGCTCCTATGACTCAAATGTCGATCGAAGAGAAATTGTACACAGAAGTTCTACCTTTGTCCGCCATCACCGACGGCGGGCCCATAGAATTTTTCATCCCCGGCGAGGGGGAAAGATATCTGGATTTAAACGATACTTTACTTCACCTGCGAACGCCGACGGAACATACATCACCCCAAACGCGTCTGTGGGGATTATAAATTACCCTTTGAACACCATTTTCAGTCAATGCGACGTTATTTTGGGAGATCGCCTCATTTCTCAGTCTAGCGCCACCCATCCCTACAGGGCCATCATAGAGACGCTGCTCAACAATTCGGAAGATGCTCTGAAAAGTCAGTTCAGCGCCGGATTATTTTACAAAGACACCCCCGGCTCCGTAGATTTTTTAGTCATCAACGACGGACCCAACCGGGGTCTGATGAAGAGGGCGAGTTTCCTGACGGGTTCCAGAGAGGTGCACCTGCTAGGCCCCATTCACGCAGACATTTTCTTTAGCGAGAGGCTCTTGCTCAATTCTGTGGACGTGAGGATTAAATTGACCCGCGCCAGCGACGCCTTCTGCCTCACGTGCGCGGGTGACAGCAATTTTTGTCTGAAAGTTACCGGAGCCTCTCTATTTATCAAAAAAGTGGCCGTGTCTCCCGCCGTGCGTCTCGGGCACGCTGCGGCGCTGCTCCGTGGGAACGCGCTTTACCCGCTGTCGCGGGTGAATCTCAAGACTTACTCCTTACCTGAAAATTCCAGAGTTTGTACCCAAATTTATTTTTGGGAACCATGCCCAAATACATCGTTTTAGGCATGGTAAATCACGAAGCCTTCACCGGAAGACGCAATCTGTCGCCGTTCAACTTCTGGCATTATGACGTGGAATATCTGGCTCTGTGTCAAGACGGAAGACAAATACCCGCGAAACCTTTCCAGCCGCAATTTAACCAGAGAAATTGCGTCAGAGAGTATTACAACCTTTTCCTAGCCACGGAAAGACATCTGAAAGACCAGCCTCTGAGCATCAGCAGAGAGGATTTCGATCAGGGATATTCGCTATTTGTGTTTAACTTAAATCCGGGAGAAGACGTGGAGGCGCTCTCTCCCGTTTCCAGCGGTTCTCTACGGCTGGAGATGAGATTCAGGCAACCCCTACCAGACACGGTCACGCTCATCGTGTACGGCTGCTATGACTCTATTTTGGAAATTGATTCTAAACGACAGGTTCTGGTGGACTATTACTAAAGAATGAACAATTTTCAATTGGAGAAGCTCCTGCAAAGGATGACGGGAAATGTATTTCGAGCCTGCGACCACCTCCCCCTGCTGACCCGACGGTTCCCCCTACCGTCCTACTTTGTAGTCAACACTCACGCGTCAGACAGGCCCGGAGAACACTGGCTGGCTCTGACTCTGGAAAAGGACGGGACGGCTACTTTTTTCGACTCTTACGGATTTCCGCCAAATTTTGACTATTATGACCCGACCATCCTGCAGTTTTTGGGAGACCGCGCGGATAAAATACTCTATCATAACCGGCAGCTTCAACACCCGTTATCAACCGCTTGTGGGCATCACTGCGTTTATTATTTGTATCATCGCGCCTGCGGTATGTCTTTTCAGCAGGTGTTGTCTTTATACGGCGAGGACGCGGTCAGAAATGACCTCGAAGCAACCGGTAAAAAGATTTAGCCGTACGCTTAAAAGCTGCGAAAATACATTTTGTCATCACACCGCCTGCTCTATGGAAACCTTTCTGAAACGTAGAAAAAAAAAAAACAAAACACAATGTACACATTTTTAACAAAGTGAATAAAAACATTTTATTGAAAAAAAAAAATCAGCCTCTGGTACATTACTAAAGGGCGGTCCATTGTGGAGAAAGCAGTATTTTTCTTTTTGGCTTTTTCTTCTTCTTCTCTTCTTCTTCTTCAGCTCTTTCTACCGATTTCAGACGATCGTATTGCTGGCGCGCTACGGGGTTACGAATGGTGGATACGGGAATATTTAGATTTGTCAGAGTAGATAAAAATTTTCGCCAGCCCGTAGGTTCCGGCACATTCCTGTTCCGCAGCATAGCGTGCTTTATTAGATCCATCATGTGCGAGCCTTTCACCCGTTCCCCGCGATGGATAAACTCTCCTTTAGAAGACCAACTTTTCTCATTCTCCGAAATCTTTTTCATAATGTATTATGTTGCGGTATGTCTTTTCAGCAGGTGTTGTCTTTATACGTATTATGTTTCCGGTCGCGCTGCGAAAGGATCTTTAGCGTCTCCGACATTGTAGCATCCTCATCTGCATCTTTCATCCCAACAGGTGCGGCGCTTCCCGCCCCCTTTTCCTTCCCCTCCTCCTCATTCTGGGTAGGCTGCGTTTGCAACTTTACCGTGACGCTTTTCTCTTCTTTTTGATCTTGTTTCACGAGGTTGAGATATCTCTGCAGCAGCGTATTATATTTTTTAATCTTCTCATAAGGATTCAAATCAGTCTCGTCCAAAATAGCTCTCATTTTTGCGTCCAAATCATCTTCCGCCGATTGTCTGATGGTTTGCTCCGGACGGGTTAAACGGTTTAATTGATGCGGGGAGAAGAGAATCATTTTCTGGGCGTTCTTCATTTCTCACCTTTTCTGAATGGCGTCTCCGATCAGCCCGCCTATAATCGGGATAACGGTGGAGAGGAGGAGCGGTAGAAATCATCCCGTTTGCTTCACCAGAGTCTGATGCTTGCGCTTCCAGCCGGTTCTTTTATCGACCAGAGATCTAATGATTTTCTTTCGACTCTTTAACTTTTTGTATTGAGAGGATGACAGGGGAACGTTCCCCTTCAAAACATTTAAAGCAATCTCGCACAAAGCTTGGATAAAGTCTGGAGATCCGTGCGTTAGAATGTCTCTGCGTTTTTGAGGCGTAGCGTAGTACAGAGCTCGTATTAAAGGAGTGTTTCTTTTGATTCGTGCCGACATTCTTTTTTAATTGAAATCAATCAATAAATTTGAATTATTGATTTGTCTTGGGAAGGTAAACCACCGGCAGCTGTCCGGCGAGCACTCCGGATCTCAGCCTGTAGGGTTCTGGACAGGAAGGTGTCAGGTCGACCAATAAGTACCCGTGAGGCTCCGCCGCGGCATCTTCGAAGCTCTCCATAAAGAATGCCTTTTTTCTCGGAAACATTTGCTGAGCCAAAATATTCATTTGTAACTTGTCTCGATGTGGTGGTGGATGAGGTGCTGTTTAGACCGATGGCGCGGCTGTATTTACCTTGCTGAAATAGATTTTGCATCAGCATCATCACGCTCATATTTTTATGATGTCTGTACTGCGTAAAAATCTTGACCACTTCGGGATGATTAGAAGCTTGATAAATAACATCGTCCAAAATCACCAGATGAGTTTGTTCCGGCGGAAACAGGCTTTCATCTTCAAAAGAATCAGGAAGTCCTTTGATTAATTTTATGTTTTTATTCATCTTCAACAGTTCTTCGTACAGGGGTTGAAAAGAAGTATAAACCCAAACGATGTTGTCGGGTCTAGAATCCAAAACATGTTCGCAACGTTCCAAAACACTTTTCACAAAATAGGTTTTCCCGCATCCACTTGGACCTACAATCAGGCATGAAAATGGAGAGGCCAGTCTAGGGTTAAATACAGTTTCCATATTTTCAAACAAAAAAGAAAAAAAAAACAAACAAAAAAACAAACAAAAAAACAAATAACTTCTGATGATAAGAAAAACAATCAAAAACCAAAAGGTAGAGTTGTGCCGTCGGGGAAAAGGCGTACACGACCTGAAAAGATTTCTGAAATGAAGAGTTTTTCAAATGAAACCTGTTTTTGTTACGGACAATGTTGTGATGAGGCGTGGTAATCAGCTTCGTCTTACCCTCCAGATACCCCTCCACCAACTCTTTCACGCTGTCAAAATTGACTTTCTCACCACTCTCCTGTGTCAGCGTGATTCCTTTGGCCCACACCACGGTTTTCTTTCCCTGCCGCGTCTGATAGGCGTAGGATTTTGGACCTGCGGAAGCAAACTCTTGAATCGTGTCACCTTCCAATTCATCCGTCAGCTGACCTAAATATTCCCCAGTTTCCAAAGGACTCTCCCCCTCCCCCACCGTGTAGATCAGGCTGTCGGTGTCTGTGTACAAAACTCTCCTCCCCAGCTTTTCCAGATAGTCGTACATTTTCAGGCGTGCGTAGGCTGTTGTGAATGCTGCGATAAAGACGTTGTTGACCTTGTTGGGAGGCACCAGGCAGCCCATACTGTGGTTCCACTGCACCATCGCAATTTCGTTGCTCAGAAAGCTAAAGTAATTGACGTCAAACTTTCCTGAAAACATAAAGTCAAAAAATTGCTCCTCGTCATGCACCAGGGTGGTCTGAAGGCGATTGTTTCTCTCCGCAAACTTGCCCCAGAGGCTGTTGAGACAGAGTTTTGCAATCTGTCTCTTGGCGGGGTTCGCTTTGATGTTGGCCTTCTCCAGCAGAATGCCTTGTTTCTCGCGGTACTCTTTAATGTACCTGTCGAGCTCTTCCTCGCCCGTCACCCATCCGGGGATGAAGTTTCCTGTTTGACTTTCATAAAAGTGTGCATGTAGGCTTTGAACAGAGCGTCGCTACGCTCGTCAAAATGCCACACCTCTGTAATTTCTCCAATTCTGTAACCCAGTTGGAGCGCCCTCTTCAGCTCTTCCGTCACCCAGACACCCGTGAGAGCTCTGGCATCGTCATCGTGCTCGCACGCCCCCTGCTGGTTGTTATTCTCGGCGCATGTGCGACAGAGTGTGAACACTAGCTTACCTTTAGAGGTTTTGTAGGGCAGCGGCGGGATGTAGAGACCTCGAGGGGGGTGTACGACCGCTCTGATCATCCCAAAGTAGTTTTCAGGGTCGTCAAAGTCCTTGTGGATGATGACGGGGTGACCTATCGGATAAGCGTATGTACAGTTGACATACGGATACAGAGAGGTAACGTCCGCGTAAAGCACCCGCTCTTCATCTCCGGCCGTGTGTCTCAATTTATAGGCGCAGACTCTCCCTCCGTGAAGACCCTCGCGAGGGACGAGAGGTTTGGGAAAACCGAGAACTGAGAAATTCTTTCACCTCAGGATCCGTCCATTTCAGCTCTTTCCACTCGTGCTCCCAGACTCGCACCTCGTAAACAGACTTTAACGTCCGGATCCTCTCTTTGCCGGCGTTGTGCAGCTCCTCGTAAGGAGTCTTTGTCAGGGGGCAAATTGCTGAGGGTTCAAAACATTTAGGACAGCCGTGATAATAACAACCCAGAAACTCCCACACGTGCCCCACACCATTTATCTCTGCAAATCCGTCTACATAGTACTTGCCGATCCGTCTCTCCCCGCCGTTGACGGCGTGCTGAATGTCAATTTCCCTGGTGTAAGAGATCCACTCCAGCCACTGGATGCAGGCGTGAGAGTATCTTTTGCACTGGCGTCTGTAGTCATCGGGCGCTGGAATGGCTATTGTGTTAGGAGGGAGAAAGCAGGCGGATGCTATGGTGATGCGACTGAAGGGGTCAACGTTCGTCAGATGCAGAAACTCTTCTCTGAATTTGACGCAGCCCGTCAAAAGAATATCAACGTCGGTTTTGCAGTAATGGATGGCCTGATTCTTAAAGTCAAAGACCCCCTTGCTCACGTCCCCGTACCAAGCGTCAAACCTGTCGACTTCCCCGCTTGACATGCGTTCTACGTCATAATCTTCGCGGGGTGGGTAAGGTCCTACGTAGTCCAAATGCTCCTCTGAGCTGAAACGGTGAGGAAAATACCCCTTGGATTGATCTTCAAACCCTAAAGCTTTAGGCATAGCGCCGAGACGCATACTGAGGAAGGACAGAGAGTCGATGAATTTTAGACGGAAATCAACATCTTCGAAGCAGAGAGCTTT
Source organism: Pao palembangensis (assembly GCA_015343265.1). NCBI lineage: Eukaryota > Metazoa > Chordata > Actinopteri > Tetraodontiformes > Tetraodontidae > Pao > Pao palembangensis. Next base: position 16,590 of record JABWDL010000279.1, on the reverse strand, counting down.
ACTTCCCTGCATGATGATAGAAGGCTTTATCCCCAGCTGCACCATCCCCTCCAGGATCAGGTAGCTGTCAAACCCTCTGGAATTATGCGCTATGAAAATAGAATCCTGGAAACGAGGCCTCCTGAAATGAATGATAAAAGCTTTAACGCAGTCTAACCCGAAAGCCTTCCACTCTACCCCCGCCAAGGTCTTGGTGCATACCAGGAAGGGCACGTGCTTCTGACGTTCGTCAACAAAGGTTTCAAAATCATAAAAAACCAGCTTCCGCGTGTGCTCCTGCTCGAGGGGGAGAGTTTGTATGTAGCATCGGTGATCCTCGGCGTCCGGATCAGAGGGCAGTTTTACCCTGCAAATCTTACATTTTTCAGCAGGACACTTGTGCCCGTCGATGCCCGTCGCCTGAGGAATTTCATACTGCAGATTGCATTTAGCACATTTCTTCCGCAGGTCGCAAATGCTGAGGGGCCGCCCCTGCCGGACCTGTTTTTCTCTGTGTTTAGCCAGACACCACCAGGACCGACACCATCTATTGCAATCCGGGCACAGGATCACATTCTTTTCAATCTTTGTGCAGTCCGGATGGGTACAGACTGGGCAGTGACCCGTACAGGTGTGCTTTTCGGGTTTCATGTAACCTGTGTAGCAGTGATGACACATGTAGGTTTTACCCAAAAACCCGCTGACGTTTTTGACTCCGTAATAATGCCCCTCGGATAAAAACAGATAGAGGGGGTTATCAGATTTTGGTGAATTTGTCTCAAATCGCGAGAGAGGACGGTTTTTATCCCCTCTGTACAACACCACGATTTTTCGACTCACCACTTCTTCAAATTTACGCACGTGGGAGAAGTCTATGGGCGTCTGTTCATGAAACCCGACCGAACGCTGTATTCGTCTGGCCAGCTGTAAGATCCTGTCGTCTGTGAGCCCCGGATTGATCAGGCTGGCGAGGCTGGTGGCAAAACAGAGCTGATTATCAGTGTTGAGAGGGACGTAAAGAAACCGGGCTCTTTCTGACAATTTCCTCATTGAGCAAGGTTTCCAGTTTTCTCCACACACCTCCTCTATTATTTTGCACAATCTGCACGACAATTTCTAACCCTTCGCTGTCCATAACGCCGGCGTTATATTGTACCAATTGATCCAGCAGAGTCTGAAACGCCGTCCTGACGGCTTCTTCGTTATTTTGATAGGTGACGGCCGTGTGCTGTCTGACATTTTCACCCGTCAGCTCCAATTGAATTAGATCGCCGGGGCTAACCTCTGAGATAGCTCTGCTTAAGACATTTTCAATGTTTGACATGACGAGGCGATAAAATGTAGCATAATCCGTAACAATTTCGGGGAAACTCAAAAAACTCCTCAGCTCTATATTGTGAAATCGGACCCGCTGAAAGCGTCTAACATCTACCCCACCCCCAACTTGCGGTGTGTGCTCCCCCTCCACCCGATCGTCATTAGCTGTTGCCGCATTCAAATTGCTCAATGCGTCGTTTGATGGTTGGAAAAAGTCTACGGGTTCGTGCGAATTTAGATTATTCAGAGCCTGATTGAGCGGGTAAAAATAGTCGTCGTTGTTTGAAGCTGTTTCCTGTGAGACGAGACGGTTCAGGGCTTGATTAAGAGAATAGAAATAATCATTTTCACTTACTCCCAAGTCGGTGTTGGGGGTTTCCTGAATTAATTCGCGAAGAAAGGACTCCTCCATTTTCAGAATTAAAACAAAACAAGACAAAAAACAAAACAGAATAAAATAAAGAAAAAGAAAAAAAAAAAAAGAGCTACTTCAACGCTTCTTTAACGAGATCAAACAGGCCCCAGAAGACATTGCAGCTTATTTGAGTCCAATTTCCGCTTGCGACGCACTTCCGGGCTCGCGCTTCTTTTTCTTCTTTCTGTTCCGTCGCTCCCGACACGCCCTGGTATAAGAACGGTAAAAGGAAAAAAAAAAATTACACTCCACACCCGTTGGTGGCGCTAATGCATCTTAAGCGTGAATGAATGAAATCCCCGCCCCCCGGAAACACGTGTGCTCCCTCCCACCACTTCCCTTTCAGGCGCCAAATTTCATTTGGGTCCCCGGCAGAGCTACTGTGAGGATCTCTGTAATAATAATAATAATAATAATACAAAGAATGAACTCACCCGGGGTTCGCGCAGTGTCTTCGCGGCCTTCTCCTTCTTTTTCTTCGGTCGGGTGAGTTTGAGATTCGGCGCTATTCTCAGTGTGGGACCAGCGGATCGTCTTCCCCGCTATAGTCACCGTCGCTTCCGCAGCTGGAGGGCCCGACTCTACCGCGCGGCCTTCGGAGCCTGGTTCTCCCACTAGCATCGATGTGGAATCGGCCTCCTCATCCTCCTCCTCCTCCTCCGACTCTTTGCCTGAATCCGCCGACTCCGAAATGCCTTGTTCAGAAAACAACGCTGGTTCGGGGAACTCTGTAAGTAAAAGAAAAATATATGTATACTCTTTTTTTTTTTTATCCGGATGAATGTTCAGCTTTCTCTACTTACCAAAGTCTGATTGAGAAAAGCCCAAAGAAAAGGCCGCATCTACATCAGCACGGTCTGAAAAAAAAAAAAAAAAAAAAAAAATTAAATAAATAAATAAAACTTTTCAGATATTTGCATATATTTACTTACGATTTTTCCTGCCCCCAACATTTGGTAACGGAATGTTGACTAAATCTTCGTCCGTTATCACATCATCTGTACAAAACACACGGACTTTAGTTTTTTAGTTGAGATTATTCAATTTAGAAAATAAAATAATAATCTTACCCCAATCGTGCAGAATGACGTTTGAAGAAGGCGGGTGATGAATTTGAGCTGAAATAACTGTTTGTATATTAAACGGTTATCATCGGGTAAAAAACAGCGTAGAAAGAGTTCACGATGGTGAGATGGGTTTACCGTGCTTCATAGCTTCGGTCGGCCGTCGGTCTTAAAATCCAATGTTTTCTCACCATTTGCTCTTATATATACCTCTCGTCAACGCCTCAGCGCGCTGAAGTGCTCAGTGTATTAGATATTTTAACTTTTTGTTTTATATATATATATTAGATACGACCTACCTGGACTAGTCCAGTGACTGCTGAGAAAGATCAGCTGACAACAGGGGAAAGTCCTTGTGACAGCATGGAGAGACAGCTGGCAGGAGGGAATAGACCCCAACGGGACAGTGGTGGGATAGCTGCCCGCGATTGTAGTCTCTCATGCCTCGCAGTATGTAGAGTCACCCTCATTAGCTATGAAGAAGCAAACAAAGAGAACACCCCCAGAGTCTGCGAGAGCAGGGGCGGAAGAAGACTCATCGGCTGATAAAATGGTAACAACTGGACCGGAACCGACTTTATGAGTAAAGACAGCACAGTGCAAGAAAACACCACAGCAACCAGCATTAGCTTTGCCACAGTAGTGGACTATAAGCTGCAGATTTGTTGCTGCGGTTGGAGGAAGGTGACATCTGCTCGGGGTTTGAGGATTCACCAGGGAAGGAAAAAGTGCTTGAGTGAAAAGAGACAGGGGCCTCGCATTGACTACTTTTTGCAGGAGTCAAATCAGCCGAATGAAGTTCACCAACTGGACGAAAACCATAGATTGGAGAGCATCAACACCCCTGTCACTGAAGAGCCAGACTCAAGCACTGAACTAGAGGTGGACCGAACATCAGTGGTGGAACCCACCCAGACCCCCCGACCTGTAGTCGAGCGGCGACTCCCAGGCCACAAACTGCGTGTGAACTGGCCCAGTGCTGCGCAAAAGAAGCTGTGGGAAATGGTTAACATCGACCTAGCACGGTCCCTCGAACAACTTCGAGGCACAGTGGAAAAGAAGTTGGAGAAAATGGGTAACATCATCTATCAATACAGAGTAGAACACTTTGGAGTAGTACAACCGAAAGCTGCTAAACAGGCTCCCACTCCACCAGTCTCCAGGAGGCAACAAGAGATGAAGCGCCTCGTTCAAGAACGGAGACAACTCAGGAAAATCTGGAAGAAGGCCTCGGAAGTGGAAAAGGAGGGCTTAAGCACACTCCAAGCGGACATTAAAACACGTCTGGCATCCCTCCGCAGAGCAGAGAGCTCGAGGAAACGAAGGAGGTTGAAAGAACAAATGAGAACACGGTTCTACAAAGATCCCTTCAAATTCCTAAAGGCTCTCTTTACCAAGGAGAAAAGTGGAGTTCTAAAAACAACAAAGAACGAGCTGGAGGAGTACCTGAGAGCAACCCACTCTGATCCAAGGTGCCACAGGTACCTACCTGTCTGGAGTTTCAGAAAAATTCAGGAGAATCTTTCAAAAACATGACATTCCAGTACAGTTCAAACCCTCCAACACACTCAGACAGAAACTGGTCCACCCAAAAGACAAGACACCAAGACACAAAGAAAGCAATGTTGTCTATGCTGTACAGTGCCAGGAGGAATGCAAGGAACTGTACATTGGGGAAACCAAACAGCCCCTCCATAAACGAATGGCCCAACACAGACGTGCCACTTCTTCAGGACAGGACTCAGCAGTACACCTACACCTAAAAGAAAGCGGACACTCCTTTGAGGACAGTCAAGTACGTGTGCTGGCCAGAGAAGATCGCTGGTTTGAGAGGGGTGTCAAGGAAGCCATCCACGTCAAGTTGAAAAAAACCATCTTTAAACAGAGGTGGTGGACTAAGGCACTTTCTGTCACCCACGTACAATGCAGTTCTCCACTCTTTTCATCAGCATTCCAAACATTCACGCTGTTTGACCAGACCTGGAGACTCATTAACATGTGACCCAACAGACAAAGGGGAAGCACCCCAACCGAAACTAGATGAACGACCCTGCCAACCACCCTGCCAAGGACTCTCAGGTGACCACCCGTGCCATTAACATGCCAATGGTCCACAGGGCTATATTTTCAAGCTCTGCCCCAGCAAACTTAGAACTGAAGAAGCTCTCTGGAGAGAGGGCGAAACGTTTTCAAGGAAACCTTTCAGTCCAGTTGACACAGAGAGATCTACTTTGGATAACCATGACCTGGATGAGTGAGAATCTACACAGACATATTGTACAACAATGCGACTCTCATGGCCAATTGGACTTGGGACGCAAGCTCAGGTCTGATCATCCTGCAGCTGGCCGCCTCTGGAGAGGGTGTATAGTGTGAAAGGCCGAAACACCCCATGACCCAGAGGAACACTACTGATGATGCGTACCCATAAATGGTTCGGCGATGCGGGGATGCTTTATCGCAACATTCTGCAATACTCTGGAAAGATTTACTGTATCTGTCCTTGTGGCAGCGGACCGCGTCATCGGTAACGTATCGCGTCATTTCCTGTTTCTGCTCCGTCCTACTCGTTCACTTCTCCTGGTGTTTGCTACGGTGGATTTACTGTTGTTAATTATTTGTTGCTTTTTGTTTATCCTGTTTAGTAGTACACAAGCACCTTGGTGAAAGTTTAGTAACCGCACGATCTTTTGGGTTCTATACTTTGCTCTCTGTCTATTTCGTTCCGCGCAGCTGCGCTCACTGCTAGCATGGCTAACCTCGCTTCTCCCACCGTTTCTCCTCCAATGTTCTGCAAAGTGTGTGAAATGTTTAGTTACTCCTCTGCCTCCCTTACTGAGAGTCAAGCGTGTAGAAAGTGTAGCTTATTTATAGCTCTAGAGGCGAGGCTTAGCGAGCTTGAGGCGAGACTCCGCACACAAGATAGCAACGTAGCCCCTGTAGCTAGCCAGCACCAGTTAGCCTGTGCGGACCAGCCCAGTTCAGCTACTGTTAGCTGTTCCCCCGCAGCCCCCGAGCAGCCGGGTAGTCAGGGTGGTTGGGTGGCGGTTCGAAGGAAGCGTAGTCTGAAACAAAGGCCCGTGGTTCACCACCAACCGCTTCATGTCGCAAACCACTTTTCCCCACTCAGTGACGCACCCACTGAGAAACCGACCCTGGTTATTGGCGACTCTATTCTTCGCTACGTGAAGCCGACACCAGAGGCCATAGTTAAATGTATCCCGGGGGCCAGAGGGGGCGACATAGAGGGAAACTTAAAGCAGCTGGTGAAAGATAAGCGCAAATACAGCAAAATTATCATTCACGTCGGCGTTAACGACGCCTGGCTGTGCCAGTCGGAGATTACTAAAGTTAATATGGAGTCGGTGTGTAACTTCGCCAAAACGATGTCGGACTCTGTAGCGTTCTCTGGTCCCCTCCCGAATCTGGCCAGTGATGACATGTTTAGCCGCATGTCATCGCTCCGTCGCTGGTTGTCGCGGTGGTGTCCAGAAAATAACGTGGCCTTTATAGATAATTGGAAGACTTTTTGGGGAAAACCTGGCCTTATTAGCAGAGACCGCATTCATCCCACCCGGAGTGGTGCAGCTCTTATTTCTAGCAATATAGCAAAGTTGATTGGACAACCAACCTTCTGACAACCCAGGGTGGAGGCCAGGAAGCAGAGTCGCTGTCTTACACGCTTCTCTGCTGCTTCTGTAAAACTAAATAAAAATAAAACAATAAAAATAAAAATAACAATAAAACTAAAAACGCTCACAGTAACACTAAGTTTAATAATACAATAGAAATAGTGTCAGTACCTCGTCCTCCCATAGTTCATCTAGTAAATAAGTCTAGAGGTGTGAATAATAATAACCTTATAAAAATACACAGCAGTAAACACTCAGAAACAAATAGAACAGTTAGATGTGGTCTGTTGAACATACGATCTCTACGGTCTAAATCTCTTCTAGTTAATGATTTAGTAACAGATCATCTGTCTGATATTTTCTTTCTCACGGAGACTTGGTTGCAGGATGAAGAATATGTTAGTTTAAATGAAGCAACTCCATCAAGTCATATTAATTATCATGTTCCTCGAAGTGCAGGCAGAGGAGGTGGAGTGGCAGCAATCTACCGCTCCAGCCTTCAAGTCAATCCCAAAGCTAAAGCTACCTGTAGCTCTTTTGAAAGTCTCACTCTCAGCCTCTCTCAACACAGAGAAGTCAGAAAAGCCAGTTTTATTAGTTGTGGTGTATCGGCCACCTGCAGCTGCTTACACACAGTTCCTGGCGGAGTTTTCAGATTTCCTGTCTAGTTTAGTGGTCAGTACAGATAAAGCCATTATAGTGGGTGACTTTAACATCCACATGGATGATGATACTGACAGTCTTAAGACGGCGTTTAACTCACTGATAGATGCAGTAGGTTTCTCTCAGTTAGTAAATGAACCGATGCACTGTCATAATCACACTCTGGATCTGGTTCTCACCTATGGTCTAGAAACTGAGAACCTGGTAGTTGTTCCCCAAAACCCCCTCCTCTCAGACCACTCACTTATAACCTTTGACTTCACTCTAGCAGCCCGAGCAGCACATGACAGGAAGGTTTACTACAGCAGGTGTCTCTCTGAAGATACTAGAGACAGATTTGTAGCTGAAATTGCAGCGGTGCCCCCTCTAGCGCCTCCTACTGGTGCAACAGATCATTCTGATCTAAATGTTACTCCTGCAGATATTGACTGCTTTGTCAATCTCACTGCAGCCACACTGCGTATAGTTTTAGATTCGGTTGCCCCACTGAAGAGAAGGTTCACACACCATAGAAGACTGGCTCCGTGGTATAACACACATATCCAAACTCTTAAGCAGGCATCAAGACGGATGGAGAGGAAGTGATATTCAGCCAGATCAGCTGATTCCCAAAGCGCCTGGAAAGACAGCTTACTAACATATAAAAAGGCCCTCCGTAAAGCCAGAACAGCTTACTACACTTCATTAATAGATGCAAATAAGAACAACCCGCGTTTTCTGTTTAACACCATAGCCAGGTTGACAAAGAGTCACAGCTCGGTTGAGCCTTCTATTCCTGCAGCTCTTAGCAGTGAAGACTTTATGAGTTTCTTCACCAATAAAATCACTAACATTAGAGAAAAGATCGATCAAGGTCGCTCCATGACAACTGATGAGCTGCCCTTGTTAGCAACCCCGTCTAGTCCTGATCCACCTCTGGACAGCTTCCTGCCCATAGATCTCCCTGAGCTGACCTCCAACATTAATGGATCTAAAGCAACCACATGTCTCCTGGACCCCATCCCAACTAAGCTTTTCAAGGATGTCTTTCCTCTAATTGGGGCGTCAGTATTAGATCAGATCAACTTATCTTTGACAACAGGTTATGTACCTCAGGCCTTTAAAACTGCTGTTATCAGACCTTTACTTAAAAAACCTTCACTTGACCCAGGCGTCTTAGCAAATTATAGACCGATATCCAACCTCCCATTCATCTCTAAGATACTTGAGAGGCTGGTTGTTAGTCAGCTAACCGATCACCTAAACAGGAATAGTCTATTTGAAGTGTTTCAGTCTGGTTTCAGAGCTCATCACAGCACAGAAACAGCACTGGTTAAAGACACTAATGACCTCCTCATGGCATCAGACCGTGGACTTATTTCCGTACTGGTTTTACTGGACCTCAGTGCTGCCTTTGATACTGTAGATCACGGCATTTTATTACAAAGGCTACAACATGAGATTAGGATCACAGGGACAGCTCTAGACTGGTTTAAATCTTATCTATCAGATCGATTTCATTTTGTTCATGTTAATGATGTTTCCTCTGAGTGTACAAAGGTTCATCATGGTGTTCCACAGGGTTCAGTGCTTGGGCCAATCCTGTTCACTCTTTACATGCTCCCTCTAGGGAATATAATTCAGAAACACGGCATAAATTTTCATTGCTATGCCGACGATACGCAGTTGTATCTATCCATGAAATCTGATGAAACAGAGCCATTAGCCAGACTCCAGGCATGTCTCAAAGACATAAAAGACTGGATGACCTCCAATTTCCTTCTTTTAAACTCAGACAAAACTGAAGTCATTGTTCTTGGAGCTAAACATCTGAGGACTAGATTACCAGATAGCATTCTCTCCTTGGATGGCATTACTTTGTCCTCCAGTACGGCTGCAAGGAACCTGGGAGTTATCTTTGACCAGGACATGTCATTTCTCCCTCATATTAAACAGGTTTCTAGGACCGCTTTCTTTCACCCCCGTAATATTGCCAAGATCAGGAGCATCCTGTCACAAAGTGATGCTGAAAAACTGGTCCATGCTTTTGTTACCTCTAGACTGGACTACTGCAACTCATTACTGTCAGGATGTCCAAATTATTCCATTAAAAACCTGCAGCTGATACAGAACGCTGCAGCCAGAGTTCTGACAGGAATCAGCACCAGGGAGCATATCTCTCCAGTTTTAGCTTCTCTTCACTGGCTTCCAGTGAAATTTAGAATAGACTTTAAGATTCTCCTTCTAACATATAAAGCTCTAAATGGACTATCTCCATCATACCTGCAGGATCATAGTTCCGTATATACCTAAAAAAAACACTCAGATCACAGAGTGCAGGTTTACTTGTAGTTCCTAGAATTCATCAAAGCAGACTGGGAGGACGAGCTTTTAGCTATTGGGCAGCTTTACTGTGGAACCAGTTACCAACCTGGGTCCAAGAGGCAGACACCACGTCTGCCTTTAAGATCAAACTTAAAACCTTTCTGTTCACTAAAGCATATAGCTAGCCTCAAACCAAGTGTCTAGGACTGACAGATCTAGTTTAGTCGGTTTTCACAGTTATAGCTAGAATAGGCTCATCAGACTCTTATTCTTCAATTTTTAGCACAGCTATGCTGCTATAGGCCTACGCTGCTGGGGACAAACACATGATCCACTGAGCAGTTCCCCACTTCCTCAACACCAACCACTCCCTCACGTCCTCTCCTCCTTTTCTTCTTCTTTCTCCTCCTTTTATTTTCACCGGGATTGTCTGGGTCCAGTCTTCCTTGTCGTTCTGTGTGTCTCCCCCCCCTTCTCTCTCTCTCTCTCTCTCTTTCTCTCTCTCTTTGCAGGTCTTCCGTCTCCAGGCCTTCGTGCTGTACGGACATTGGCCTATGGCAAACTCAGGGTCCGCTGTCGGCACCTGCCTATACTGTTCATCTCTTTATAACAACCTGCTATGCTGTATTATGTGTATATATATCTGATATGTTTGTATTTCTATGATTGTATTTTGTCTGTATTTCTTTGGTTTTATGATTGTATCTGTTCTCCCTCTCTCTCTCTCTTTATTCTCTCTGTCCTGTCTCCCTCTTTTATTCCTCCTTTACCCAGCCAACTTTCAGCAGGATGGTTCCCCCTTGTAAGCCTGGTCCTGCTCAAGGTTTCTTCCTGTTAAAAGGGAGTTTTTCCCTGCCACTGTGCTTACCTGGGGGTTCGGGCTCTGGGTTTCTACCTCTGTAAAGCACTTAGAGACAATTTTATTAAAAGGTGCTATATAAATTGAATTGAATTGAAAAGCTGATAATAGCACGACTCGTGATTTTGTATGGAACAGTGCTGAAATAAGTGGACCATAACAAGTGGTATGAGTTGCTGGTAACCACCACACAGTATAAAGAATGAAAATCCTGTCATCCAGGGGCCTTCCTCACTGACCATGTGAGGTAACGGGACCTGATTTCACCAGTGACTGGTCTGACCCAGAGCTCTGTCAGGTGTTATTCTGTTGGATGAACTTTTGACTATTTTCCTTTTGCTCTCTCCTCTCGATCTAAACAAACACGCGGCTCAGCCACCAGCAACTACGGAAGAGGATTAGGGCCACCCATGAGAAAAAAACATGAGAGGAGGTAGCTCTGTGAGTGTTACCGATTTATTTACACCCTTGAAAGTTTATTAAACAACATTCTCAGCCCTGTATTGTGGAATGGCTCTCAGTTCGGAGCAAATTCTTTGTATTGTGATTTTTTTTTTCTTGTAAACTATATCGGTGAGCATGTGTCCAAGATGTCTGTGTAGATTCTCAGTCATCCAGGTCATGGTTATCCAAAGTAGATCTCTCTGTGTCAACTGGACTGAAAGGTTTCCTTGAAAACGTGTGTCATGTGTCCAAGGTAACCGTCGGGCTGTCATAAACGTTACTCTTTACTCTTTACGTACTCTTGCACTCAAACAATTTTGAAACACATTTGTGGTGTTAAAAAGTCCCAGCCAGCCCAGACATCTCATGGAAGTCCATCCATCCATCCATCTTCTGCTGGCTGGGACTTTTTAACACTACAAACCTGTTTCACAATCGTCAAAACGAGTGCAAGAGTAACGTTTATGACAGCCCGACGGTTACCTTGGACACATGCTCACCGATATTAGATTGAAAAAACTCTTTGGCAGTTGACACAGAGAGATCTAATTCTGGATAATTATGACCTGGATGAGTGAGAATCTACACAGACATCTAGCTGACTAAGGTTGAACCTTAAAGTGGACATTAAACCATATGATAAATGTACATATTTTAAAGAATAACGTTGAAATGAAACATCAGATTAATCAGCCGTTGTAAAGAAAATCCACTTTTTATATGTAATTACATATAATTACATATATATTTGGGGGCATAGTCGCCGCCATCTTTATTTACGTCACTGCTACGTCACTGTCTAGGTTTGGGTCTCGTGGAAGAAAACGTAGGTTACGAGCGAGGAAATGTCCTGCTCACATCCTCATCCAGGGGAACTAAGAATTCATTCATTAATAACCTGGTAACTAGTTAAACTAACTGTCGCGGGTGTGTCTCGTGCTGAAGGGCAGCCCAGGCAGCTCAGTGTGTGAATGCGAGTGGGTGAGAGTGCGCATGGCCGGGGCGCGCGCCGCAGTGTAGAGCGTGCAGGAGCAGGAAGAAAGGTGTGTGTGAGACGGTAGAGAAGGAGCGGGACTAACCAGGGCAGGTAGGAGGAACGGCAGCTTGCTGACAGTGAGCGAGTCAGAGCCCATCTGTTCAGCAAAACGTGCTCGTTACTGTGTGCGTGAGCCACCGCTTCAACAAGTGTGGGGTCGAGTCTTGGACATTAACCCCGAAGACAGTTACTTCTGTCCTGGAGAAGACGGGTCTCCCCTGTGTCTCCCGACCACGGCCAGGAACAGAAGCAGGACCGGTTAACATGGTTGTTGGTTTGTAATAAAAACATGCAGTTTTTTTGTCATTACAGAAGCGAATTGCTGCCACTCTATGTAAATAAAAACTGATCAGTAGCACATTTTTCAGTGTTATGTTTATTGTTAGAACAATTCATTTTCACGTTATAACATGATAATATTCATTGTAAGAACGTGAAACGTTTCACATTATAACTTGATAGTTTGTTATATTGTAAAAATGTGATAATTATATTGTCAAAACATAATAATTATCCATTCATCTGTCTGTGTAGATTCTCACTCATCCAGGTCATGGTTATCCAAAGTTAGATCTCTCTGTGTCAACTGGACTGAAAGGTTTCCTTGAAAACGTTTGGCCCTCTCTCCAGAGAGCTTCTTCAGTTCTAAGTTTGCTGGGGCAGAGCTTGAACATATAGCCCTGTGGACCATCGGCATGTTAGTGGCCCGGGTGGTCACCTGAGAGTCCTTGGCAGGGTGGTTGGCAGGGTCGGTCATCTAGTTTCGGTTGGGGTGCTTCCCCTTTGTCTGTTGGATCACATGTTAATGAGTCTCCAGGTCTGGTCAAACGGTGTGAATGTTTGGAATGCTGACGAAAAGAGTGGAAAACTGCTTGTACGTGGGTGACAGAAAGTGCCTTAGTCCACCACCTCTGTTTAAAGATGGTTGTTCCAACTTGACGTGGATGGCTTCCTTGACACCCCTCTCAAACCAGCGATCTTCTCTGGTATGTGTGCTGGCCAGAGAAGATCGCTGGTTTGACCTCCCCAAAGAGGAAGTTTATGGATGTAGTGAAAGAGGACATGAAGGTAGTTGGTGTGAGAGAAGAGGATGCAGAAGACAGGGTTAGATGGAGGCAACTGATTCGCTGTGGCGACACCTGAAAAGAAAAGCTGAAAGGAAAATTACTTTTTCCAAAAAAAAAAAATAACAGACTGTTTCCTTTAAAACTTTAAATGTCAGCAGAATAAATAAATTTGTTGCATTAGGCTTCAATGTCATCATTATCTGAACACCGTCATTACTTTACAGCCATATCGTTTAAGGGGTTTTTTAATTTACAGATGTTTGCAGAAATTCAATGTTTTTAAACAGGATTTGTTTCTAATTTGAAACAAGGGAGCAAATTACCTTGTTTGTTACGAATTAAGTAATGCGTCAAATTTTTCTTCAGACAAAATAAACACGTCAGTAACAAACATTGATTCAGGCCTGTCGAGTTGGAAGAAATGTGACCAATAGAGGGCGACACAGGACTTTATTATGATATTCCGGAAATACTGAATTATTTCCGGTATATCAATTATTTTGTATTTTTATTTAACAAAGTTTTAACAAGCCTAAACTATTTTATGATAATTACTATTATTAATTAAGAACTTATTGTTTTGGAACGTTTAATATTTGTATTTTAATCTGCAACAAACTTACTAGTGTCAACCTATGGACCACTTAAATAAACTCGATCAGTGTAGCATTAAAAGAGTTCCCTAATTAATGTAAATCTTAATCATTGTTGAATTTGTACTTGTGTGATTGTGTTGTGATTTGTGTGTATTGCCATTGTTTTTGTTATTTCAATTCATTCATTCATTCATTCATTCATTCATTAATGTTATCATTTATTTATCACTTTTCTGATTTATTATTTTACTGTTTCAAGATTCCGTCATGCTACTTGAAAGAGCAACAAAAAAAAAAAAAAAAACATACTAACAAACTAACACGATTTATAAACTGGAACCAAAAGCAGCACCGACAGGATTCAAGGCGGAGTTTCTCTTATTTAACGCAAAGAGCTATTCACAGTATATAGGCAGCTGACAGCTCACTCAGGAAATGATACGATAAATAAATAAATAAAAAAATCTAATAAAAATAAAATACCCTGAAAACTCAGAACGACAGTAATCCAGAAACACGGAGAGCACGACATGCATGTATGACTTCCTGTCTCACAGGAAGTCATACATGCATGTATCCTGATGTTTTATTTTCTCTTGGTAAATGACTTCCTGTGAGACAGGAAGTCATTTACCAAGAGAAAATAAAACATCAGGACAACTGTCAAAACTCTTCAACTGTGCCAAAGGGTCCTCCCTGAGATTAATAGGTCCCAGGTTTTGTGGGGGTTGTCTCGCAGTCATTTTAGAAAATTTGACCCATATCAGTGTTTATGATGCGTCACATCCTTTTTATAGGGATAATATAAAAAAGACATGGCATGGAAGCGATTTCAGATGCAATGCTTACAATGTGGACTGTTTTTCCAGCTGCAAAGTGGTAATACCGTCTGGTCGTACATGATTTTGCTTTCAGCTTTCCGTCAAAGCTGCACCGCGCTGACGCAACCGTTGTGTTTTTGCAGAGTGCAGAGACGGAGGACGGAGCGAAAGCTGTAGTCGCAATGCAAATGCATATAGTGTATTTTTGAGTGGGAACAGAAAGAGGCAGAAACAGGCCGAGAACAAGGTCGATAACCAGGGCTGGGATGAACAAGACAGGTCAGAAACAGGCGAGGTCCAAACCGGGGAATCAGTCCAAAACACAACACTGGAAAGTCTGACAAGGAGCTCAACCACCCCCCAACCCCTGACCTTTCGTGTGTTCCTCACAGTCTCCGTAAACATTCCGGTAACAGGGGGGTAACTTAGAAAGTTTATCTCAAGCATGTCATTGAGTTTCCTCCCTTAACTGTCTCCTTTGCTCTCTCTGTTCCTTCAATGGAGTTGCTTCAACTTTCCCAAAGGTGTCGCTCTTGTTCCGCTTCAGCTCTACCAAGCTTCTCTCTTTCCTCCCAGGCCTGCTTCTGCTTTATCTCTCCCTGCCTCTCAGAAGAAGAAGCAGCCGTCACTCTCTTTTGCCCCTCTCAGCTGCTTCAGTTTTACTGTTTCCACACACCATTTTGTGATCTCTGAAGAACTCAGTTATTGGCAGAGTCAAAATTAAGCAACTGTGTGTAAAAGACCGAAGGAGTGTGGAACCAAGTCCAAAGAAAGACAAACAAAGGTGGTATCAAAACTCCAGGAAACAAGCTCTTTAATCTGGATGTTAGCAGCAGGTC
The DNA here is from genome assembly GCA_015343265.1 of Pao palembangensis. Classification (NCBI taxonomy): domain Eukaryota; kingdom Metazoa; phylum Chordata; class Actinopteri; order Tetraodontiformes; family Tetraodontidae; genus Pao; species Pao palembangensis. The sequence goes on along the minus strand of JABWDL010000279.1, from coordinate 1,554 downwards.
ACACACAGGAGGATAGGCAGTATCAGGCAGACAAAACAGGCAAATTCTGCCCAAATCCTGAAGAGCCCAGGCTGCTTTTTCCATGTAGAAAAGTTCCACATAACCCTTTAGTCAGCTTTAGAACACTTTAGTTTCCTTAATTCTAATAAATGAGTATTATTTGTTTAACTGAAAGAAAGGCTACATCTAACAAATGCTGGACTTCTTTTGAGGTCCCACCTTCTGTCCTACCTCCCAGCAGACAGAGCGCCGGGCATAACTAGGTTTTTGTCAAACAGTGGACACACGTGATCTTTCATTTTCAACCAAAATGTTCATACCTCCATCCATCCATTTTCTATACCTGCGTTATCCTACTTTTTGGGTTGCAGGGGTCTGCTGGAGCCTATCCCAGCTGTCAAGGGACGAGAGGCAGGGTACACCCTGGAGAGGTCGCTAGCCTATCGCAGGGCTGTTCGTACCTCTGGGCAGTAAATAATAAGTGATCAAGAGTACCAGCCACTCCACACCCACACCAATAGTGATCTTATTGTTTATTTTATTGAGTTTGTGTGGGCTAATGTAGGATCTGAAAAGTACCTTACACATTTTAAGAGCTAGAGCTAGGGGCTGGAGTGGCGTTTGTCCAGCAGGATGGGTAGAGTGCCTCCAGGAAAACAGTATGAGATAGCGTTACCTGATGTTGCAAATGCTGGAGTCTCTGAATTGCCGTGGTTGGGGGAAAAGCGGGTGAGGAGGCGGTCGCTGCTGCGCTTCTCAACGAGAAGTGTCTCCAGATGCTGGCCCAGCGTGAGTCCACCTTACAGGAGGAGCAGCTGCTAGGTGGGGATAGGGAGGTTGGGGGGCCTCTGGATGGCTGGAAGATGCCTTGCGGATAGCACTGCCGGAGTGCCAAAACACAGTTTCCTTAATAATCTTTTGTTGAGCCAATGATGTTGCAGACCCAGCACCTACTCGCTGAGGCTCCGCGGCGGGGGGTGTGCCAGGGGGTGTGCCAGAATACTAGCCATCGCTATCAGTGGCGAGAAATGCTAGCTACTGCTAGCAGTGAAAAGGAAGCGGTGTTATCTCCAGTGGTCAAGACAGCGGTTTGCAGCATACCGCCAGCGTCTTTGTTGCATTTCTCATTTGTCAAGGCGGGATAGAACCTCATAACGGTCGGAGATGTTGAGGTGGGAAGGAGAGGCCAAGTTCCTGGAGGCTTTTCCTCTGCCACGGACGGCAACCTCGGTCCATAGTGGACGACCACTTCGTGTGGAGCTGGAAGATGGACTGGGGCAGGTTACGGGGTCCCAGTGCTTGGTGTTCTGGACAGCTGCCTTGAGTGATGCTATGTGCAAGGATTGTTCATGTGCTACATCCAGAATGCTTACTCAGTGTGGGGATTTGCCCTGGGAGCTCTCTCTCTCTTTTTGAATGTGTAAAGTGTCTTGAGATAACTTTGTTATAAATTGGCACTTTCAATAAAATTGAATAGAATGAAAGCTAGCACATTAGACGCAGAGAACAGCTTGGTGGAGAGCTTGCGGATGTCGTCTTTGAGATTGGCAATCA
>JABWDL010000278.1:0-15816 GCA_015343265.1 Pao palembangensis | reverse complement strand
AAACAAAAAGCAACAAATAATTAACAACAGTAAATCCACCGTAGCAAGCACCAGGAGAAGTGAACGAGTAGGACGGAGCAGAAACAGGAAATGACGCGATACGTTACCGATGACGCCACCACAACGGAGTGTGACAACAGAGTGACAACAGAGTCCGCATTACTGCAGACGCCGCACCGATCCACCGCTCCATTCTTCCCTCACTCGTGAACAAGACCCCGAGGTACTTGAACTCCTCCACTTGGGGGAGGATCTCCTCCCCGACCCGGAGAAGGCACTCCACCTTTTTCCGGCTGAGGACCATGGCCTCAGATTTGGAGGAGCTGATTTTCATCCGGGCCGCTTTGCACTCGGTTGCGAACCAATCCAGCGAGAGTTGGAGGTCATGGGCCGATGAAGCCAACAGGACCACATCATCTGCAAAAAGCAGAGACCCGATCCTGAGGCCGCCAAACCGGACCCCCTCAACACCATGGCTGCGCCTAGAAATTCTGTCCATAAAAGTTATGAACAGAATCGGTGACAAAGGGCAGCCCTGGCGGAGTCCAACCCCCACCGGAAACGAGTTCGACTCACTACCGGCGATGCGGACCAAGCTCTGACACCGGTCATACAGGGAGCAGACGGCCCGTATCAAGAGGGCCCGACACCCCATACTCCCGGAGAACCCCCCACAGGACTCCCCGAGGTACGCGGTCGAATGCCTTCTCCAGATCCACAAAACACATGTAGACTGGTTGGGCAAACTCCCACGCACCCTCAAGGACCCTGCTGAGGGTATAGAGCTGGTCCACAGTTCCACGTCCAGGGCGAAAACCACACTGCTCCTCCTGAATCCGAGGTTCGACTATCTGATGGACCCTCCTCTCCAGTACCCCTGAATAGACCTTGCAGGGAGGCTGAGGAGTGTGATCCCCCTATAGTTGGAACACACCCTCCGGTCCCCCTTCTTAAAAAGAGGAACCACCACTCCGGTCTGCCAATCCAGTGGTACCTCCCCCGATGTCCACGCGACGTTGCAGAGTCGTGTCAACCACGACAGCCCTACAACGTCCAGAGCCCTAAGGAACTCCGGACGGACCTCATCCACCCCCGGGGCCCTGCCACCGAGGAGTTTACCAACAACCTCGGCTACCTCGACCCCAGAGATAAGAGAACCCGCCTCCGATTCCCCAGGCCCTGCTTCCTCACTGGAAGGCATGTCGGTGGGATTGAGAAGGTCTTCGAAGTATTCCTTCCACCGATCCACAACGTCCCAAGTCGAGGTCAGCAGCACACCGTACACAGTGTTGACAATGCACTGCTTCCCGCTCCTCAGGCGCCGGATGGTGGTCCAGAACCTTTTCGAAGCCGTCCGGAAGTCGTTCTCCATGGCCTCCCCGAACTCCTCCCACGCCTGGATCTTTGCCTCGGCGACCGCCACAGCCGCAACCCGCTTGGCTCGCCGGTACCTGTCAGCTGCCTCGTGAGCCCCACAGGCCAAAAAGGCCCGGTAGGACTCCTTCTTCAGCTTGACGGCATCTCTCACCGCTGGTGTTGCCGTCATGACAGGCACCGACCACCTTGCAGCCACAGCACCGGTCAGCTGCCTCAACAATGGAGGCACGGAACATGGTCCACTCGGACTCAATGTCCCCCCACCTCCTCCGGGACATGGGAGAAGCTCTCCCGGAGGTGGGAGTTGAAGCTCCGTCTGATAGGAGACTCTGCCAGGCGTTCCCAGCAGACCCTCACAATATGTTTGGGCCTGCCGGGTCTGTCCGGCATCCTCCCTCACCAACGGAGCCAACTCACCACCATGTGGTGATCAGTTGACAGCTCCGCCCCTCTCTTCACCCGAGTGTCCAGAACATGCGGCCGCAGATCCGAGGACACGACTACAAAGTCGATCGTCGAACTGCGGCCCAAGGTGTCCTGGTGCCAAGTGCACATATGGACACTCTTATGTCTGAACATGGTGTTCGTTATGGACAATCTATGCCGAGTACAGAAGTCCAACAACAGAACACCACTCGGGTTCAGATCAGGTGGGCCATTCCTCCCAATCACGCCCCTCCAGGTCTCACTGTCACTGCCGACGTGAGCATTGAAGTCACCCAGGAGGACGAGGGAATCCCCAGAAGGAGCACTCTCTAGTATTCCCTCTAGGGACTCCAAAAAGGGTGGATACGCTGAACTGTTGTTGGGGCCATAGGCTGCTGTCCATCTGTGAAGTGAAAATGATGTGTAACCGGGACCTGTAAGTTTTGGTGGTTACAGATATTATATTTGTGTGCGTATAATCGCACTCTGATGGAGTTACCCGTTTCACCCACATATTGGATGTGGCATGTATTGCAGAACATTAAATAAACATGGTGTTCAGTCCAGTTCCCGTCTGTGTTTTAAACACTTTGCCATTTAACCTATTGCATAGAAATTGGTGAGATACATATACATGAGGGCAGTTTGGCCTTCACCAAAAGATCCTTCGGATTTTTGTTCCGTTTAAAGGCAACAATAGGTCTGTGATCCTGCAGAATACCTGCATTTTTAATATTCAGATTAAAATTGTACTTTAATTTCCTGATGAGGGAAACAGCTGAGTTCGAATAATTTGTGATGATATGGAGGAGTGAGGAAACCTGAATGGGTCTGGCCTGATTGAATGTTTTGAGGCAGCGTCTTAAAAAAGAACGACAGTACCCCCTTGTGGACAATGCTTGGAACAGCAATTTAATTGCTGCTCTCAAATCCTCCTCTCTGGTGCAGATCCTGTGAAATCTCAGAAGTTGAGACTTCACTATTCCAGCATACGTGTGTTTGGGGTGATAGCTGGTTTTGAAAAGTAAGGCATAAGTGTCTTTTTTTGAAGAAAACTTTTTTGGAAAATCTGGCCCTTTAAATGTAGTGGTGTCCAGAAAATCCACTGATTGTAGATCTGCAGTAGCTTTTCATTTAATAGATGAGTTATGGTGATTTAAAGTGTGTAGAAATGTGTCAAACTCCTCTCTCGTGTGTGTCCAGACCCCCCAGATGTCATCCAGAAACCTAAAATAATGTAACGGCCGTTTAGGGCATTTTTGTAAAGCCAAATCTTCCCATTCTGCCATGAAAATGTTGGCGTAGGCTGGCGCAAATTTTTTGCCCATTGCAGTACCTTTAATTTGGAGATAAAATTCACCATTAAATTCAAAATCATTCCTGGTTAAATTCATTTGGAGTAGTGAAATTAGTTCTCTGTCCATCTGTCTGGAGTCTGGGTATTTTAACAGAATGTTTCTAATAGCCTGTATGCCCTCTGCAATGTCAATATTAGTGTAAAGTCTGTTAATGTCCATGGTAAATAGGAGGGCATCATCAGGAATTTGGAGATGTTTAATTTTGTCAATAAAATCGTATGTATCTTTTAGGTTAGGGTTAGTGGGTTAGGGTAAGGGTTAGGTTAGGGAAAATGAATCCCCCCATGAACTTAGTCCCGGGGGGAATTAATGCACTGTCCTCCTGAGAGGGCACCCAGTGGGATCCCCCAGTCCCCAAAAGTTCCACCACCCGAAAGTGGTGGGGGTTCAAAAATTTAGGCTACTTTGCCTTAATTAATGGTCAGCCTTAGAGCTATGTTTCGGCCTTGCTGGGCCTTTTTCAGGCGAGCTGATCAGGTAAGTGTAGCAGGTAAGTGTGGTGCCAGTTTGGCCTCCAAACACCAAATGGCCCTTATGCTGTGTTTCCCCTTTTATACTCTGCCACTAGGGTTAGAGTTAGGACAAAGAAAATGAATTCACGTCGAAGATGCTGTGATTGAAGGGCACTGTCCTCGGTCCCTCCTCACGACTGCCCTCTTCTCCATTCCTGGGGTCAGGGTTAGGGTCAGGTCCAAGGGTTAGGGTTAGGGCTGGGTTAGGGGTTAGGGTTAGGGAATTAGGTTAAAGAAAATTATTCCCACAGGGCTGCACAGTCCTCCAGAGGAGGTCCTAGGCGGGGTCCCCCAGCTCCCAGAATAATTCACCACCCTGAGTGGCTTCTTTGCCTTAACAGAGGCAAAGAACGCCTGTAGACATTTCGGCCTGTATTGGCCTTCTTCAGGAAGCTGATCTGCTCTGTGCAAGAGTCTGAGCTGTGCTGGCTCTAACACTCTGCTGCGCCTGCTTTTAGAATAGAATAGAATAGAATAGAAGTACTTTATTAATCCCAGACATGGGAAATTGACTTGTCCCAGCAGCCTCGCTAGTATTAACATTATTACAACATATACAATGCAATAAATAATTATGACAATGTGCCACATGAGAGTAATACTGGAGCACATCACATCACCAGGGCTGTGAGTCTCCGTCAGACGGACTTATTGAACAGGGTTATTGCACTGGGCAGGAAAGATTTCCTGTATCTGTCTTTGTGGCAGCGGAGCTGAATCAGTCTGTTTGAGAAGGAGCTCCGCTGCCTGTCCAGGAGTGGGTGGAGAGGGTGGTCCGGGTTGTCCAGGATAGCTAACAGTTTGTTCAGCATCCTCCTCTCCACCACAGCTTCCAGGGCTTCCAGGGTGTCCGGTTTGCAGCCAATCACAGAGCCAGCCTTTCTGATCAGCTTGTTCAGTCTGTTGGTGTTGCCGGCTCCGATGCTGCCTCCCCAGCAGACCACAGCGTAGAACAGGGCACTGGCGACAACAGACTGGTAGAAGATGTCCAACATCTTGCTGCACACGTCGAAGGATCTCAGCTTCCTCAGGAAGTAGAGTCTGCTCATCCCCTTCTTGTACACAGCCTCGGTGTTGGTCTTCCAGTTCAGTTTGCTGTCTATGTGTACGCCCAGGTATTTGTAGTCCTCCACCACCTCGATGTCCTCTCCCAGGATGCTCAGGGGGCTGTGTGGCCGTCCTCTTCTTCCTGAAGTCGATCACTATCTCCCTGGTCTTGGCCACGTTCAGCAGCAGGTGGTTCCTCCCAGACCACTCCACAAAGTCACTCACCAGTGTTCTGTACTCCTCCTCCTCCTGTCCACCACTGATACACCCAACCACTGCAGAGTCATCAGAGAACTTCTGCAAGTGGGCCGACTCATAGTTGTACTGAAAGTCTGAGGTGTACAGGGTGAACAGGAATGGAGACAGCACAGTCCCCTGCGGTGCATCAGACAGAGCAGCGCCAAGACGGACAAACTGCGGCCTGTCTGTCAGGTAGTCAGTAACCCAGGAGACCGTGGGTGAGTCAACCATCATCGTCTGCAGCTTCTCTCTCAGTAAACGTGGCTGGATGGTGTTGAATGCACTGGAGAAATCAAAGAAGGTGACTCTCACTGTGCAGCCAGCACCATCCAGATGTGAGTGAGCCCTCTGCAGCAGGTAGATGACGGCATCCTCAACCCCCAAACGGGGCTGGTAAGCAAACTGGAGAGGGTCCAGAGAAGATCTTACCTGCGGACGAAGGTGGGCCAAGACGAGCCGAGATGTGAGGGCTATTGGTCGGTAGTCTTTGGGATCGCAGGGACCAGGCTTCTTGGGCACAGGAACCAGACAGGAGGTCTTCCACAGTGTGGGCACCTTCTCCTGGGTCAGGCTCAGGTTGAAGAGGAGGCACAGGATAGTAGACAGCTGGCTGGCACAGGTCTTCAGTACCTTAGGGCTGATGCCGTCAGGGCCTGCAGCTTTGCCTTGGTGGAGTCTCTCCAGCTGTCTCTTCACCTGGCCAGTAGTCACAGTTAGCAGGGGGGGGTGGGTCCAGGGGGCTCACGGTGGAGTGGGGGGAGGGTAGAGGAGGAGGGTGGCTGGATGTTTGGAGGCCAGAGTGTGCGGGGGAGGGGGACACAGCGGAGGGCTGTGAACTAAATCTGTTGAAGAAACAGTTCAGCTCATTTGCCCTGTCCAAACTGCTAACTGGCCGCCTGTCTTTGACTTTGAAGCCAGTTATTTCCCTCATCCCAGTCCACACGTGGTGTGTTCACAGAATTTGATGTATTCTGTGATGCAGTCAGTCATGCTGTTGATGTCCTCCCCATGTGGATCACAGAGCACGTCCCAGTCAGTAGACTCAAAGCAGTCCTGCAGTGCCTCCTGATTCCACCTCCTAACTGTCCTTGTGGATGCAGGCTGCCGCTGGACAAGAGGAACGTACTTTGGTGTCAAAACAACCAGGTTGTGATCTGATCTTCCCAGTGGGGGAAAGGTGTCGGCACTGTATGCATCCTTTGCATTAGCATACAGGAGGTCTATTGTTCTATTGTCTCTCGTGGGGCAGTTTACAAACTGGTGGAATGTTGGCAGAGTTTTGTCCAGTGTGACATGGCTAAAGTCACCAGTGATGGTTATGGAAGTGTTGGGGTACAGGGTTTGCAGTTTTGACACGGTGGAGTGAATGGTTTCACACGCTGCCTCGGCATCAGCTGATGGGGGGATGTAAACAGCGACGACAATGGCGGAGGTGAGCTCCATAGGCAGGAAGTATGGACGCATCCCAACACAAAGCAGTTCAATATCTGGGCTACAGAAATGTTCCTTTACGGTAACATGTCCCGGGTTGCACCACTTCTCATTGACAAACAGCGCAACCCCCCCTCCTTTCTTCTTACCGCTCCTCTCATCTCTGTCCGCCCATATTGTTCTGAAGCAGGGTACAGTAGCGCTGGAATCCGGGAAGCACGAGTGAAACCACTTCTCCGTGAAACACATAACGCTGCACTCCCGGAATTCCCTTTGAGTCTTAACAAGCACCGCTAGCTCGTCCATCTTGTTGCCTAACGATCTCACATTTCCCATAATGATAGCCGGCACCGAAGGTTTATATCTCCTTCGTTTAGCCTTCAGCTTAGCCCCGGCTCTGCACCCCCAGCGTCTCCTATATAGCTCCGCAGGGATTTCAGGCCTCGGTCCAGGCAGAATTTGGTGACCCCGACGTGATCGGTCGAAAACGGGACGGAAGGATTGGCAGAGGAGCAACGACTGAAAGCCGAGCGACAACACAGCGCATCAACTAAAGGTAAGACACTGCCTGTTACATCGAAGAGTGTCATTAGTTAGTTAGAGAACAATTTTAGTCTAGAAATAGAAGTGCTTTGTGAGTAAGAAGCTGCTTAAAAATAACTGTTTAATTGGCTGAAGTGCTGTGTCCGCATTTGTGACAAACAGTAGAGTTGCTGCGCGGCAAACCTTTGAAGCAGGATCGTAAGGGGATCGCTGCGACTATCGGGCCTGAAAAATGGCGGGGGAAAATGGAAACTGGGACACAAGGTACTGCTCCAAAGGGAGAGCAGGGACCGTTGTGAGGCCCAATAATCTGTCGGGCTTAGGGTGCGGCTCTGTGAAGGAAGCAGAGACCACTGGCGTGCCGAAAATGGGCGCAGGATACTGCTCCGAAAGGAGAGCAGGGATCGCTGGCGCGCCGAGTGACTTTCAGGGAAAGCACAAAAATACTGGGGGACCAAATACCAGGACCACCATAGAATGGTGGGGAAGAGTGATTTTACGGGCGAAGGGTACTGTTCCAAGGAAGGAACAGGGACCGCTTACGCGCCGGATAGAAGCTTTCATTAAAGAACATTGGCCAAAATTGTGTGAATGTGATGAGTATGATTCAATGGAATGTTTGCAGTCGATGGTGATTGACTTTATGATAAAACGAGATACAGCTGTAAGAAGATTGGATGAAGCTAAATTTTGGGAGAAATTTAAGTGGAAAAAAAGTTGAAAAAAATTGTGAGGAGTTGAGAGCAATTGCGGTGGCGTTAAAAACTGCAGTGGCATCTGAATTGGAAATGTGCAGACGCCAAGGAGAAAGCGCGCAGCGAGAGTGTGAGAAGTTGAAGCCTGGAGCATGTGAGTGTGAGGGAGGCTTGTATCCCTCCCTCACTGTCATCTGCTCCTGTAAATCCTAGACCTTACGCGGTACATGCACCGATGTTAAGGATTGAGGACGGAGTTTTAAATATAAAAAATGGCACTTTGCGTACTGGAGGTGGGGACATTGTAAAAGAGAATAGAGGTCAAGTTGGAAACAGAGGACAGAGTGACAGGTTGGGACAGGAGGAAACAGCAGTTGCAAGTAGAGAGAGAAAGAGATCGCGAGAGGGAGCAAGATGATGATAGAATGTCTGAGTTAGAAGATGAGAGAAGGGAAGAGAAACAGGAGGAATACAGGATGGTGCTGAGGTCTAAGAGCAGGTCAGATAAGGAGGGGGCTGACGGTAGCTTCAAGAGCTTCAAGCACCCTTAGTAGAGCTTGGAGGAGGAATGAAACGTTATAAGCCATATAATTTGGGTGATGTGACAACTTTAATGGCTTTGTTGCCTTCCATCCATATGGGTGGAGGACCATTTATGATAAAGTTGCTGCAAGTCACTTATGAGAGGGAAGATGATGCAGATGCATATGATGAACACATAACAGAGTTCAACAATGCGGTGAGAGTTGTATTTCCTGTAACACGAGGAGTGTTGCAGAAGTTTCAGCCTTGCTGGGAGGTGAAGCAGAATCCTGCTAAGTGGGTGGCAGAAACAATGGAGGAGTGGAATGTTTTGACAGGGGAAACTCCCATTAAAGGGTCCCCCCAGGAAGAGACACTGAGACAGAAGGTGTTGGATGGTGTGCCTGTGTCTGTAAAAACACAAATGCAAGAAAACCCTCTGGTGGTGATGGGAGACGATGCAACTTGGAAGCAATGTTTGGTGCATTTCTTGTCTAATCATCAGAAAAAGGCTTTAGAGCAACAAAAGACAAAAGAGGAAGCAGCTCTCTCCTGACTAGACTGCAGCTGGAGGGGGAGCAGAAAAAAACGCAGGGAGGAGAAAAACACACCAATTACACAGATGATAACCACTGACTCCTCTCCTTTGGTCCAGGCCTTACCTCAGGCCCAGGTACCATATGTGTGAATATGTGATATTCCAGGTCCTTCCCAACACTACATGCCTACACCCATCTCTTACCCTTCCTATTACTACACACATGCTGCTACCTCACAGGGACGAGGGACAGGTCGAGGAAGAAATCAGATTAGGGGCAGAGGAGGTTTTGGAGGGGGAAAGCCCCGCCGAGATGATGTGTGTCGCAGGTGTGGAGGTCATTGTCACTGGGCCAGGGACTGCAGGTCCCCAGCACCCCAGCAGCCGCCCCAGCCACAGCCACATCCCACATCGGAAAGCCAGTGAATGCCGCCCCCTGGAGGACACCAGTGGGAAGGACAGTTCACATAGAGCTGCCATGCTGTCACTGGAGTAGGGCCAGTGGGCGAGCCACTACTCAGTCTCCTAGTGGAAGATACACCTATGCGGTTCCTGGTAGACACTGGAGCCACTCATTCTTTCTTACGAACAGTGACACCTTCTTCTCTTAAAGGAGACACAGTGACTGTGTTGGGATTTGAAGGGAAGCCCATAAAAAAACCAAAAGACTAAGCCATTGACGGTGACTCTGGGTTCACAGACGCTGATGCATTCATTTCTACACTCACCCACATGCCCTGTGAACCTGATGGGCAGGGAACTGTTACATCAGTTCCGAGCCATGATCCAATGCGATCCACAAGGAACTTTGGTCACTTTGCCAGGAAAACCGGCAATGCGCTGCTCCAACAGGAGGACTGGAAAGCAACATCAGATGTGGCTGGGCACATCACAAGCTATGGCGACGCCCATCGCTGACATCTATTGGGCGGCACTCACAACTGACTCTTTGCATTCATGTTCAGTGCTCCGCCTCTATCATCAGTGGCATTCTTTCATCGAGGGTCTGAGCATTTATTTTCCCCCACCAGATCCACCACACTGCACCCTAAATTATGACACTTCACAAGACCTGGAATATCAAGCAAGATTTTTCTCACAAATACAGGGACAGCATTGGAAAATTAATACAACAGGAATTGTGTGTGGTCCTCAGGGAGTTGCTGCAGCCGTTGTATTAACACTTGAACAGCGTGATTGGTATCAATTGGCTAACTCTGCATTTCCACATGTTTCACTTGCTCTTTCCCCTCATCATCAGGCCAAAGAACTTGGAGCCATGGTAAAAAAGGCTTCATTAATTACTGATTGGCAGCCTACACACCTTCCAGCAGTTTTCCGCTCAGTGTCTGATCCCAGCTTTTTGTACATTAAACATTTTACAGCAGATAATGCTATATTGGAACATCTTCAAATTGACAGACAACATGGGGCTGAGAGGTCTGATCCACCTGAGGCAGAAAGAGTTAGCGAGGCTGCTGGGACAAGTCAATATCCCATGTCTGGGATTAATAAAATACTTCTATTCTATTCTATTCTATTCTATTCTATTCTATTATATTCTATTATATTCTATTCTATTAAAGATAATGTTCCCTCTGAGGTGTGGACTACAGGACCTTTTGATGTTGGGGAATGTAAGATTCCCCAGTCACTTTTCAATTGGATCAATCTCAACCAGTGTATATACCACAGTACAAAGTTTCACCCAAGGCCACAGAAGGATTAAAAGACACCATTGGTGGCCTCCTACAGGCAAATGTAATTAAACCAACACATTCCCCGTGGAACACACCCCTACTTCCGGTCTTAAAGGCAGATGGGAAGTCTTACAGAATGGCACATGATTTACAAGCTATTAAAGCTCTGGTTTTGGAACACCCTAAACTGGTTCCTAACCCACTCACAGCCTTGTCAGCACTCAAACCTGAGCACCAATATTTTACAGTGGTTGATTTGGCAAATGCATTCTTTTGTCTACCATTAGCTGCAGAACTGCAACCTGTTTTTGCATTTACCTATGCAGGTCAACAATACACCTACAATAGGATGCCCCAAGGATTCTCTTTGGCACCTGGACTGTTTAACACCATACTTCGTGAACTATTACAGCCTTTTGAGCTCCCTGATGGAGTTATATTGGTTCAGTATGTGGATGATTTGTTGTTGGCAGCACCTACACTTGACACTTGTTTGGAAGCATCCAGAAATCTGCTACATAGGTTGGCTGATGCAGGACTCAAAGTGAGTGAATCTAAATTGCAACTGGCACGAAAGCAAGTTGTCTTTCTTGCACAACACATTTCATCTGATGGTTCTACTCTTACTGCTGTGCAAAGAGAAGCCATCCTTAACCACCCAACACCCACTAATGTGCGTGACATGCTAGCATTTCTGGGTCTGACAAATTATTCTAGACACTTTGTACCTGACTATGCTGAAAAAACAAGTCCCTTACGAGATTTAATTAAACAACAGGGACATTTGAATCTCACAGGAAAATTGGAATGGACACCAGCGGCTGAGGAAGCCTTCATAATACTCAAACAGACCCTTAGCAGGGCAGCAGCACTCGCTATCCCTGACTATAACCTACCAGGGAAAGATGTAAATATTTTCACAGATTCAGCATATGCTTATCTAGTTGTGTGGCAGAGAACAGCCTTCCAAACTGCAGAACTGCCTCTCAAACATGAAGACCTGGCAAAGGAATTAGTGGAAGCCATTAAAGGGCCGACACACAGCTGTAATGAAGGTGAGAGGTCATCAAAGAGGACATCATTTTGAGGCAGTAGGAAATGCTGAGGCGGAAGCCGCAGCTAAAAGTGCAGCAGGGTACCAGGTTGGGCTCAACATGGTAACCCAGGTAGAAGAAGAACTGCAGGATTTAAGACCAAAGACAATTAAAGAATGGGTTGGAGCTCAATTAGGAGAACAAAAAGAGGAACAAGATTGGTGGGTAAGAAAAGGAGCTACATTTGTGGAAAAAAAAAATAGAACCAGGAAAGATGGTGGGCATGTGGACAGGCCCACAAGGTGAAATGTTGGTAACAAAACAAGTTGCTTTGGTTGGTTCACGAGGCTCAAGGTCCAGCACACAATGGCATAAATCATATGAGAAAGCTGTTGAAAAACTATTGGAACCCTGAATTAAAAAAATACTATTGAGCACAAGGTTAAATCATGCCAAGTGTGTCAACAACACAATGTGCGACCAGTACAGAAACCAGAACTGGGAGAGTTCAGAGTCCCAGAAGGTCCGGGACAAAGTATTGTCATTGATTTCACTGACATGGGCGTCAGGGCCCTGGGAAAAAGATATTCGTTGGTCATGGTGGATGAATATTTGGGATGGGTGGAGGCCTATCCCACAGGGAAAGAGGATGCAAAAACTGTGATAAAATGTCTAGTTGATCGTTACATCCCACATGGTTTCCCTAAAACAATTCGGTCTGTCACAGCCGCTGCTCTGCTCTGCTTCAGCTCTCGCCCTCCCCTCCCTGTCACACTTGTCCCACACTCCCTGTACACCTGATTCATGTTACTGACGAGCAGCACCTGCTGCTCGTCAGTAATCAAGGCAAGGACATAAAAAGGCAACTCTGGAACAACCCAGTGTTGGATTGTTGCTCACTTTCCTGCACACTTCTGATTTGTTCAGATCCCTTGTTTTTGATGTACCTGCTTATCCTGAGATCACCCGATTCCTGTTTTTGTTCACTTGGAAATAAATCCGATACCTTGCACCGCAGTTGTGTCGCTCTTGGGTCCCTTCCTGCAAACCGCCTGACACGGTCAGACAATGGGACTCATTTTAAAAATAAGGATCTGGAGAGAGTAGAACAAATGATGGGTCTCAAACATCAGTTTGGAACTGTGTATCACCCCCAGGGAAAGGTAGAAAGAGCAAATTCAATTTTATTTATATAGCACCTTTTACAATAAAATTGTCTCTATGTGCTTTACAGAGGTAGAAACCCAGAGCCTGAACCCCCAGGTAAGCACAGTGGCAAGGAAAAACTCCCTTTTAACAGGAAGAAACCTTGAGCAGGACCAGGCTTACACGGGGGAACCATCCTGCTGAAAGTTGGCTGGGTAAAGGAGGAATAAAAGAGGGACACAGGACAGAGAGAACAAAGAGAGAGAGGGAGAACGGATACAATAATAAAACCAAAGAAATACAGACAAAATACAATCATAGAAATACAAACATATCAGACATATATACACATAATACAGCATAGCAGGTTGTTATAAAGAGATGAACAGTATAGGCAGGTGCCGACAGCAGACCCTGAGTTTGCCAGAGGCCGAGGTCCATGAAGCACAAAGGCCTGAAGACGGAAGACCTGCAAAGAGAGAGAGGTTTGAGGTTTTACCAAACAACTTTATTCACGGATCACAACAAACACATAAATCAGTCAGGGGGAGACACACAGAACGGCAAGAAAGACTGGACCCAGATAATCCCGGTGAAAATAAAAGGAGGAGAAAGAAGAAAAGGAGGAGAGGACGTGAGGGAGTGGTTGGTGGTGTGGAAGTGGGGAACTGCTCAGTGGATCATGTGTTGTCCCCAGGCCTATAGCAGCATAGCTGTGCTAAAAATTGAAGAATAAGAGTCTGATGAGCCTATTCTAGCTGTAACTGTGAAAACTGACTAAACTAGATCTGTCAGCCCTACACACTTTGTTTGAGGCTAGCTATATGCTTTACTGAACAGAAAGGTTTTAAGTTTGATCTTAAAGGCAGACGTGGTGTCTGCCTCTTGGACCCAGGTTGGTAACTGGTTCCACAGTAAAGCTGCCCGATAGCTAAAAGCTCGTCCTCCCAGTCTGCTTTGATGAATTCTAGGAACTACAAGTAAACCTACACTCTGTGATCTGAGTGTTCTTTTAGGTATATACGGAACTATGAGATCCTGCAGGTATGAGGGAGATAGTCCATTTAGAGCTTTATATGTTAGAAGGAGAATCTTAAAGTCTATTCTAAATTTCACTGGAAGCCAGTGAAGAGAAGCTAAAACTGGAGAGATATGCTCCCTGGTGCTGATTCTCGTCAGAACTCTGGCTGCAGCATTCTGTATCAGCTGCAGGTTTTTAATGGAATAATTTGGACATCCTGACAGTAATGAGTTGCAGTAGTCCAGTCTAGAGGTAACAAAAGCATAGACCAGTTTTTCAGCATCACTCTGTGACAGGATGCTCCTGATCTTGGCAATATTACGGAGGTGAAAGAAGGCGGTCCTAGAAACCTGTTTAATATGAGGAAGAAATGACATGTCCTGGTCAAAGATAACTCCCAGGTTCCTTGCAGCCGTACTGGAGGACAAAGTAATGCCATCCAAGGAGAGAATGCTATCTGATAATCTAGTCCTCAGATGTTTAGCTCCAAGAACAATGACTTCAGTTTTGTCTGAGTTTAAAAGAAGGAAATTGGAGGTCATCCAGTCTTTTATGTCTTTGAGACATGCCTGGAGTCTGGCTAATGGCTCTGTTTCATCAGATTTTATGGATAGATACAACTGCGCATCGTCGGCATAGCAATGAAAATTTATGCTGTGTTTCTGAATTATATTCCCTAGAGCACAGGTGTCAAACCGATTCCACAAAGGGCCGTGTGGCTGCAGGTTTTTGTTCCAACCAATCAAACACACAGAGTTTGACCAATCAGCTGTCTGAAAACTCAGATCAGCTGATTAAATAACTTAAGTCAGGTGTGCTATTGCTTGGTTGGAACACAAACCTGCAGCCACACGGCCCTTTGTGGAATCGGTTTGACACCCCTGCCCTAGAGGGAGCATGTAAAGAGTGAACAGAATTGGCCCAAGCACTGAACCCTGTGGAACACCATGATGAACCTTTGTACACTCAGAGGAAGCATCATTAACATGAACAAAATGAAATCGATCTGATAGATAAGATTTAAACCAGTCTAGAGCTGTCCCTGTGATCCTAATCTCATGTTGTAGCCTTTGTAATAAAATGCCGTGATCTACAGTGTCAAAGGCAGTACTGAGGTCGAGTAAAACCAGTACGGAAATAAGTCCACAGTCTGATGCCATGAGGAGGTCATTAGTGACTTTAACCATTGCTGTTTCTGTGCTGTGATGAGCTCTGAAACCAGACTGAAACACTTCAAATCGACTATTCCTGTTTAGGTGATCGGTTAGCTGACTGACAACCAGCCTCTCAAGTATCTTAGAGATGAATGGTAGGTTGGATATCGGTCTATAATTTGCTAAGACGCCTGGGTCAAGTGAAGGTTTTTTAAGTAAAAGTCTGATAACAGCAGTTTTAAACGCCTGAGGTACATAACCTGTAGTCAAAGATAGATTCATCTGATCTAATACTGATGCCCCAATCAGAGGAAAGACATCCTTGAAAAGCTTAGTTGGGATGGGGTCCAGGAGACATGTGGTTGGTTTAGATCCATTAATGCTGGAGGTCAGCTCAGGGAGATCTATGGGCAGGAAGCTGTCCATAGATGGATCAGGACTAGATGGGGTTGCTAACAAGGGCAGCTCATCAGTTGTCATGGAGCGACCTTGATCGATCTTTTCTCTAATGTTAGTGATTTTATTGGTGAAGAAACTCATAAAGTCTTCACTGCTAAGAGCTGCAGGAATAGAAGGCTCAACCGAGCTGTGACTCTTTGTCAACCTGGCTATGGTGTTAAACAGAAAACGCGGGTTGTTCTTATTTACATCTACTAAACCAGTCTACAGCTGTCCCTGTGATCCTAATCTCATGTTGTAGCCTTTGTAATAAAATGCTGTGATCTACAGTATCAAAGGCAGTACTGAGGTCCAGTAAAACCAGTACGGAAATAAGTCCACGGTCTGATGCCATGAGGAGGTCATTAGTGACCTTTACCAGTGCTGTTTCAGTGCTATGATGAGCTCTGAAACCAGTTGTTCTTATTTACATCTATTAATGAAGTGTAGTAAGCTGTTCTGGCTTTACGGAGGGCCTTCTTATATGTTAGTAAGCTGTCTTTCCAGGCGCTTTGGGAATCAGCTGATCTGGCTGAATACCACTTCCTCTCCATCCGTCTTGATACCTGCTTAAGAGTTAGGATATGTGTGTTAAACCACGGAGCCAGTCTTCTATGGTGTGTGAACCTTCTTT
>JABWDL010002995.1:0-12487 GCA_015343265.1 Pao palembangensis | reverse complement strand
TTCAATTCAATTCAATTCAATTCAATTCAATTCAATTCAATTCAATTCAATTTTATTTATATAGCACCTTTTACAATAAAATTGTCTCTAAGTGCTTTACAGAGGTAGAAACCCAGAGCCTGAACCCCCAGGTAAGCACAGTGGCAGGGAAAAACTCCCTTTTAACAGGAAGAAACCTTGAGCAGGACCAGGCTTACAAGGGGGAACCATCCTGCTGAAAGTTGGCTGGGTAAAGGAGGAATAAAAGAGGGAGACAGGACAGAGAGAACAAAGAGAGAGAGAGAGGGAGAACAGATACAATCATAAAACCAAAGAAATACAGACAAAATACAATCATAGAAATACAAACATATCAGACATATATACACATAATACAGCATAGCAGGTTGTTATAAAGAGATGAACAATATAGGCAGGTGCCGACAGCGGACCCTGAGTTTGCCAGAGGCCGAGGTCCGTGCAGCACGAAGGCCTGGAGACGGAACACCTGCAAAAAGAGAGAGAGAAAGAGAGAGAGGGAGAGAGAGAAGGGGGAGAGACACACAGAACGGCAAGGAAGACTGGACCCAGATAATCCCGGTGAAAATAAAAGGAGGAGAAAGAAGAAGAAAAGGAGGAGAGGACGTGAGGGAGTGGTTGGTGGTGTGGAAGTGGGGAACTGCTCAGTGGATCATGTGTTTGTCCCCAGCAGCGTAGCCTATAGCAGCATAGCTGTGCTAAAAATTGAAGAATAAGAGTCTGATGAGCCTATTCTAGCTGTAGCTGAGAGAAATGACTGAACTAGATCTGTCAGCCCTACACACTTTGTTTGAGGCTAGCTGTACGCTTTACTGATCAGAAAGGTTTTAAGTTTGATCTTAAAGGCGGACATGGTGTCGACCTCTCGGACCCAGGTTGGTAACTGGTTCCACAGTAAAGCTGCCCGATAGCTAAAAGCTCGTCCTCCCAGTCTGCTTTGATGAATTCTAGGAACTACAAGTAAACCTGCACTCTGTGATCTGAGTGTTCTTTTAGGTATATACGGAACTATGAGATCCTGCAGGTATGAGGGAGATAGTCCATTTAGAGCTTTAGATGTTAGAAGGAGAATCTTAAAGTCTATTCTAGATTTCACTGGAAGCCAGTGAAGAGAAGCTAAAACTGGAGAGATGTGCTCCCTGGTGCTGGTTCCTGTCAGAACTCTGGCTGCAGCGTTCTGTATCAGCTGCAGGTTTTTAATGGAATAATCTGGACATCCTGACAGTAATGAGTTGCAGTAGTCCAGTCTAGAGGTAACAAAAGCATGGACCAGTTTTTCAGCATCACTCTGTGACAGGACGTTCCTGATCTTGGCAATATTACAGAGGTGAAAGAAGGCGGTCCTAGAAACCTGTTTAATATGAGGGAGAAATGACATGTCCTGGTCAAAGATAACTCCCAGGTTCCTTGCAGCCGTACTGGAGGACAAAGTAATGCCATTCAAAGAGAGAATTCTATCTGATAATCTGGTCCTCAGATGTTTAGCTCCAAGAACAATGACTTCAGTTTTGTCTGAGTTTAAAAGAAGGAAATTGGAGGTCATCCAGTCTTTTATGTCTTTGAGACATGCCTGGAGTCTGGCTAACGGCTCTGTTTCATCAGATTTCATGGATAGATACAACTGCGTATCGTCGGCATAGCAATGAAAATTTATGCCGTGCGTGTCTCTGAATAATATTTCCTAGAGGGAGCATGTAAAGAGTGAACAGGATTGGCCCAAGCACTGAACCCTGTGGAACACCATGATGAACCTTTGTACACTCAGAGGACACATCATTAACATGAACAAAATGAAATCGATCTGATAGATAAGATTTAAACCAGTCTAGAGCTGTCCCTGTGATCCTAATCTCATGTTGTAGCCTTTGTAATAAAAGGTAAGGGTTAGGGGCCAGGGTCAGGGGTTAGAGGTAAGTGTTAGGGGCCAGGGTCAGGGGTTAGAGGTAAGGGTTAGGGGCCAGGGTCAGGGTCGGGGGTTAGAGGTAAGGGTTAGGGGCCAGGGTCAGGGTCAGGGGTTAGAGGTAAGGGTTAGGGGCCAGGGTCAGGGGTTAGAGGTAAGGGTTAGGGGCCAGGGTCAGGGTCAAGGGTTAGAGATAAGGGTTAGGGGCCAGGGTCAGGGTCGGGGGTTAGAGGTAAGGGTTAGGGGCCAGGGTCAGGGTCAGGGGTTAGAGGTAAGGGTTAGGGGCCAGGGTCAGGGTCGGGGGTTAGAGGTAAGGGTTATGGGCCAGGATCAGGGTCAGGGGTTAGAGGTAAGGGTTAGGGTCAGGGGAGACAGTATTTGAGACCTGTCCATGTTTCCTCCTCCCAGATCACAGGGGTTCCTCAGGAGTTGCTTGTTGCCATGGTGAAGCCGGGCCTCCCCACCACCGCCCACCTGTACGTCCTTCCAGCTGACAGCAAAGCAGCCGCCAGGAGAACCTTCATGGAAAAGGTAGGCTAGCTCCTCCAGGACAACGAGGAGAAGGTGAAGCAGGTCTAGATCAGGAGAACATGAAGCAGGTCTAGATCAGGAGAACATGGAAAATGTGAGGTTCTAGATCAGGAGAATGTGAAGCAGGTCTAGATCAGGAGAACATGAAGCAGGCCTAGATCAGGAGGACGTGGAGAAGGTGAGGTCCTAGCTCAGGAGAACGCTGATCTGTGGCATCTAAACTTTACAACTTGCCTTCTTCAGCACGTTCCAGCCGTTCTTCAGGCCTTCAGGGACAAGAACGTAAGCTTCCCGGTGCGAGGAGGCCTCCAGGTGCTGGTGATGCTCGCTGACCCAAACGCAGGTAGGTTCTCTCTGAAGGTGTGAGGACTACAGAGCTTCTCCGTTCTTGTCCTCTTTCTTCTTTCCATTTGCTCCTTCGCTCTTCTCCGCTCTGGATCTACCTGTTTCAGTCCACACCTGTTCTCCGACCGTGCTAGCAGCAGCACCTTTAGCGCCTCATGTCCTTGTGTCCTGTCTCATTAGGCTACCCAAGCACCGCCGGAGGACCGGGTCTCTGGGCCGTGGCGGTCCTCTTCCTGATTAGCATCATGGCCGCCGCCTCCTTCCTCCTCTACAAGCTGAAGAGGTGAGACAACAGCAGCTGTGCGGGTGTTCCTCTGCCGACTGTCACAAACAACAACAGGAACCCATTTACAGTGTGTCTAGTGACAGTGGAAGTGGGCCATGTAGCATTCCTCTTGCTGGCAGCTAACAGGCGCTAACTGCTACACCTCTTCCTGTTGTTACACAGCTGTGAGGTTCTGAAACTGTTGTCAAAGTTCTGGAGCTGATGATGAAAAACGCAGCTCGTTGTTCTCCGCTGGTCACATGACGCCCCAGCAGCTAGCATGCTAATCTGTGACGCGTCAGGTGTGTGGCTGCATGCTAATATCACTCCAGCACCGCGACAGCACCTCGGCGTTTGCCAAGCACAGAATGTCACCAAAAGTCACCTGATGAAAACTGGTGCAACAGCCCAACTTACCAAACTACAAATCCCACAGTCCTCGGCGGCGGACTGAGGACGCCTATCCCCCGCTATTTTTCAGGAAGCTCCCAGGCAGCCGCAGCGTCTATGCACAGATGCACGATGAGAAGGAACAGGAAATGACCAGCCCGGTCAACCACAGTGAGGACACGCAGCACATCATCCAGGGGGAGGAGTTTATCGACGATGACCTGGACTCGCAGAGTCTAGGTCACACTGGAGCAAACCTCGCCTCCTCCGCCCTAATCAGGACGACTAGGAACTACTGCTACTGAGGGTGGCCACTAGGAGCAGCAGCAAGCACACAGGTAGCCTCTCCCACCCCCCTGGTTACCTACAGATAGCCTCTCCCACCCCCCCGGTTACCTACAGATAGCCTCTCCCACCCCCCGGTTACCCACAGGTATCCTCTCCCACCCCCCTGGTTACCTTCAGGTTCTTCTGAGGACAGGTTGGTTCCTCAAGCTAACAGAAAGCAGAACTGATAGACGCTGCTGTTGAGACTGCGCTGACTGGTGACTGTGCTGACTGCTGACCATGCTGACTGTGCTGACTGGTGTAGCATGAAGACTGTGCTGACTGGTGACTGTGCTGACTGTGCTGACTGATGACTGTGTTGACTGGTGACTGTGCTGACTGATGACTGTGCTAACTGATGACTGTGCTGACTGGTGACTGTGCTGACTGTGCTGACTGGTGACTGCACTGACTGGTGTAGCATGAAGACTGTGCTGACTGGTGACTGTGCTGACTGGTGACCGCACTGACTGTGCTGACTGGTGTAGCATGAAGACGGTAGAACTAAAGGATGGCTTTCTTAATTCCACTTGCACTCGTTAGGGGGCACCGCTTCCACTTACTGGAAGAAATATAAACTCAAAAGTTTCTGCTGACTGAGCATGGTCTGGCTTGCCGGCCCTTTATGGTGTGTGGGACTTGCTCCTTGTTTTCCCTGCAGAGGGCGCGGGTTCCCAGGATCCAGCAGGGGCTGCAAACCAGTCGCTGATCACCTCATCAGCGACTTATATAGGGAGGCTGCCAGCTGGTCCTGGGTGCTGGATCATTGTGTCATTGTCAAGGTGTTTGTTTGTTTGACTGACTGAGCATGGTTCTTTGGACATTCTGTAGTGGAGCCTCCCTGTGAAGAATTCTGATTTTGTGTTTTGTTTGAACACTGTTTTCCTCCAGCTGGAGCTCCTTTGGTTTCCTCGTTGTTGTGCACCCAATAAAGGGTCGTATTTTGTTCCTGTGAGAGCCTGCCTTGTGTCTGCGTTTGGGTCCTCAACACTCCGTAACACATTGATCGCTGCGCCTATACTCCAATCAACAAATGGAAACCGCTGATGGAAAATATTAATTTATTAGCAACAACAGATGATTATATGACTGGACAAGATTAAACATGTATAAACTCAACGGTGGTGAGGGTAGACAGTTGAAGTGACTGACGGTGAGACACTGAATTAGTCTACCCTAATAAACCCATCCAAAATTAGATCTCTGTGTCAACTGGACTGAAAGGTCTCCTTGAAGACGTTTCTCTCTCTCTCCAGAGAGCTTCTTCAGTTCTAAGTTTGCTGGGGCAGAGGTTGAACATATAGCCCTGTGGACCATCAGCATGTTAATGGCCCGGGTGGTCACCTGAGAGTCCTTGGCAGGGTGGTTGGCAGGGTCGTTCACCTAGTTTCGGTTGGGGTGCTTCCCCTTTGTCTGTTGGGTCACATGTTAATGAGTCACCAGGTCTGGTCAAACAGTGTGAACGTTTGAAATGCTGATGAAAAGAGTGGAGGACTGCTTGTACGTGGGTGACAGAAAGTGCCTCAGTCCACCACCTCTGTTTAAAGATGGTTTTTCCAACTTCCAACTTGTCTCAACATCTGTCTCAACATGTCTCAACATCTGTTCCAACATCTGTCCCAACGTCTGTCCTAACGTCTGTCCTAACGTCTGTCTCAACATCTGTCTCAACATCTGTCCCAACGTCTGTCCCAACATCTGTCCCAACATCTGTCCCAACATCTGTTCCAACATCTGTCCGAACGTCTGTCCTAACATCTGTCGCAACATCTGTCTCAACATCTGTCTCAACATGTCTCAACATCTGTCCCAACGTCTGTCCCAACGTCTGTCCCAACATGTCTCAACATCTGTCCCAACGTCTGTCCCAACGTCTGTCTCAACATGTCCCAACATCTGTCCCAACATCTGTCCCAACATCTGTCTCAACATGTCCCAACGTCTGTCCTAACGTCTGTCCTAACATCTGTCTCAACATCTGTCTCAACATCTGTCTCAACATCTGTCCCGTCTGTCCTAACATCTGTCTCAACATCGGTCCTAACATCTGTCTCAACATCTGTCCCGTTTGTCCTAACATCTGTCCTAACATCTGTTCCAACATCTGTCCTAACGTAGGTCTCAACATCTGTCCCAACATCTGTCCCAACATCTGTCTCAACATCTGTCTTAACATCTGTCCTTACAAAATTAGATCTCTCTGTGTCAACTGGACTGAAAGGTCTCCTTGAAGACGTTTCTCCCTCTCTCCAGAGAGCTTCTTCAGTTCTAAGTTTGCTGGGGCAGAGGTTGAACATATAGCCCTGTGGACCATCGGCATGTTAATGGCCCGGGTGGTCACCTGAGAGTCCTTGGCAGGGTGGTTGGCAAGGTCGTTCACCTAGTTTCGGTTGGGGTGCTTCCCCTTTGTCTGCTGGGTCACATGTTAATGAGTCACTAGGTCTCCACTAGTGGAGGACTGCTTGTAGGTGGGTGACAGAAAGTGCCTTAGTCCACCACCTCTTAGACAACATTGCTTTGTTTGTGTCTCGGTGTCTTGTCCTTTGTTTGTGTCTTGGTGTCTTGTCCTTTGTTTGTGTCTTGTCTTTTGGGTGGACCAGTTTCTATCTGAGTGTGTTGGAGGGTTTGAACTGTACTGGAATGTCATGTTTTTGGAGGATTCTCCTGAATTTTTCTGAAACTCCAGACAGGTAGGGGATAGAAATGCTGTGACGTTTATTTCTTTCCTCTCCTTTGCTGGGGTCTCGTTTTCTGGAGGTCTTTGTGAAGGCCCAGTCAGGGTAACCACATGTTTTGAGTGCTGTTTTTAGATGTTCCTGTTCTTTCTTCTTCTTGGGTTGTGGTTTGTACTTCTTTGGCCCTATGTTGTAGGGTTTTGATAACACCAAGTTTATGTTCCAGTGGGTGGTGTGAGTCAAAGGACCAGACACCAAGACACAAACAAAGCAATGTTGTCTCTGCTGGTCAGTGCCAGGAGGAATGCAAGGAACTGTACATTGGGGAAACCAAACAGCCCCTCCATAAACGAATGGCCCAACACAGACGTGCCACTTCTTCAGGACAGGACTCAGCAGGACACCTACACCTAAAAGAAAGCGGACACTCCTTTGAGGACAGTCAAGTACGTGTGCTGGCCAGAGAAGATCGCTGGTTTGAGAGGGGTGTCCAGGAAGCCATCCACGTCAAGTTGGAA
Source organism: Pao palembangensis (assembly GCA_015343265.1). Taxonomy (NCBI): domain Eukaryota; kingdom Metazoa; phylum Chordata; class Actinopteri; order Tetraodontiformes; family Tetraodontidae; genus Pao; species Pao palembangensis. Next base: position 5,518 of record JABWDL010002995.1, on the reverse strand, counting down.
AAACCATCTTTAACCAGAGGTGGTGGACTAAGGCACTAAGGCACCTACAAGCAGTCCTCCACTCTTTTCATCAGCAATCCAAACATTCACACCGTTTGACCAGACCTGGTGACTCGTTAACATGTGACCCAACAGACAAAGGGGAAGCACCCCAACCGAAACTAGGTGAACGACCCTGCCAACCACCCTGCCAAGGACTCTCAGGTGACCACCCGGGCCATTAACATGCCGATGGTCCACAGGGCTATATGTTCAAGCTCTGCCCCAGCAAGCTTAGAACTGAAGAAGCTCTCTGGAGAGAGGGAGAAACGTCTTCAAGGAGACCTTTCAGTCCAGTTGACACAGAGATCTAACCTTGGAGAACTATGACCTGGATGAGGGAGAACCTACACAGACAACTGTCCTTATATCTGTCTCAACATCTGTCCCAACGTCAGATGTCCCAACGTCTAACGACAGATGTTAGAACATCTGTTCTAACATCTGTCCTAACATCTGTCTTAACATCTGTTCCAACATCTGTCCCAACATCTGTCCTAACATCTGTCCCAACATCTGTTGTAACATCTGTTCTAACATCTGTCTCAACGTCTGTCCTAACATCTGTCCCAACATTTGTCCCGTCATCTGTTCTAACATCTGTCCTGTTGTGGCCGTCCCCTCCTGTCTTGATCACATGTCTTCTTCTGTCCCTCAGGGAACCTGGGCTCTAAGCTGGTGGAGTACAAGGAGGAGATGTATGTGAGCTCCGATTGTGGGCGGAGCTGGAGACAGGTACGCGGTGTCCTGTCCCTCTTTGGTCCCCGCTTGAGCCACAAACATCACTTCCTGTTTGCAGGTTTTTGAGGAGGAGCATCACATCCTGTACTTGGACCACGGCGGCGTCATTGTGGCCATCAAGGACACCTCCATCCCCCTCAAGATACTCAAGTAAGACCCAAGACCACATGACCACGTGGGGGCGTGGCCTCGGGGCGGCGAGTAACAGTGCTGGTTCATCCATTGGTCAGTATGAATGATGACCAGATGATCACATGACCCTCATGAACAGATGAGGAGCAGAAAGATGTTGTAGGAACGTAGGAACATTGTAGAAATGAAAGAAATTGTAGAAATGCTGCGGACCTCCTGAGGACTTCCTGAAAACCTCCTGAAAACCTCCTGAGGACTTACTGAGGACCTCCTGAAAACCTCCTGAGGACCTCCTGAGGACCTCCTGAAAACCTCCTGAGGACCTCCTGAGGACCTCTCTTGCAGCCCCAGACTTCCACCCTCAGACTCGGGTCTAGCGTAGTGGCTCAGATGTCTTCTGTGCTGCTGTGTTGGGTTTATTTCAGTGGGTTCTGTGGCTAGCAGCGCTCCCACCTCAGCAGGACTGACATGTCCACTCTGTCATCAGGTTCAGCGTGGATGAAGGACGCTCGTGGGCGGTCCACAACTTCACCAGCACCTCTGTGTTTGTGGACGGGCTGCTGAGCGAGCCAGGCGACGAGACGCTGGTCATGACGTGAGTCCCTGTTAGCTTAGCAGCTACCCTCTGGTAGCTGCTGGCCATCCCATAATAACGTCTTTGAATCAAGGACAGGTGGGGGGGCAGACAGCGGCCACCGCTGATGCTAATGACTGCTAATGGTCATTAGCTGTCAGAGCAAGGACGGCCCCCAGCTGTGACATCACACCACTGCACCGACGTCAGTAGCAGCGATTCAGTCTGTAGCAACGATCCCAGATGTAGCGGATGCTGTCACACTGTAGAAATTCTCCCCTCTGGCGGAGAGAAGAGGAAGTGTTTATATAAAATAGCCTGTCCACGGAGACAGATGACATGACCATGATTGAAAGATGCTCGCAGAGCGCCTCCTGGTGGTTGGCTGAGGTTGTGCTTTTGCTGTTTCCAGCGTGTTTGGACACATCAGCTACCGCTCCGACTGGGAGCTGGTCAAGGTGGATTTCAGACAGTCCTTTCCTCAGACCTGCACCGAGGACGACTACGAGTCCTGGCAGCTCATGGACCTGCAGGTAACCCACGCGCACATACGCACGCACTCATGCACACACACGTGTGACTCCTGATGTCGTCCAGGGAGAGACGTGCATCATGGGTCAGAGGCGGAGCTTCAGGAGGAGGAAGGGCGGAGCCTTCTGCGTGAAAGGAAGAAGCTTCACGTCAGCCCTGAGCAGCCGCACGTGTCCGTGCACGGAGCGAGACTTCAGCTGGTGAGCACGCACACTAGCATGCACCGCGCACGCACAATTAAAAACAATAAAAGATTCTGTGTGTATGCGTGTATGTGTGTGTGTGTGTGTGTATATGTGTGTGTGTGTGTATGTGTGTGTGTGTTTGGGTGTGTGTATGCGTGTATGTGTGCGCGCGTGTGTGTTTGGGTATGTTTGTGTGTGTGTGTGTATGTGTGTGTGTGGGTGTGTGTATGCGTGTGTGTGTGTATGCGTGTGTGTGTGTGTATGCGTGTATGTGTGTGTTTGGGTGTGTGTGTGCGTGTGTGTGCGTGTATGTGTTCATGTGTGTGTGTGTGTTTGTGTGTATGCGTGTGTGTGTTTGGGTGTGTGTATGCGTGTATATGTGTGTGTGTGTTTGGGTGTGTGTATGCGTGTGTGTGTGTGTGTATGCGTGTGTGTGTGTGTATGCGTGTGTGTGTGTATGCGTGTGTATGCGTGTGTGTGTGTGTGTATGTGTGTGTGTGTGTTTGGGTGTGTGTATGCGTGTGTGTGTGTGTATGCGTGTATATGTGTGTGTGTGTTTGGGTGTGTGTGCGTGTGTGCGTGTGTGTATGCGTGTGTGTGTGTGTATGCGCGTGTGTGTGTGTGTGTGTGTGTATGCGTGTGTGTGTGTGTGTGTGAAGCGACTACGGCTTTGAGCGCTCCCGTACAGGAGGCGGAGCCTGCCTGGCCGACTTCTGGTACCAGCTGGACTCTCCTCCTGACGACTGCCCTCTGGGACAAACGTATGAGAGTAGCAGTGGGTGGGTAACCACGGCAACGCCTGTGCCTTCCCCCGTCCATCCTCTGACTTCCTGTTTGTGCTTGCAGCTACAGGAAGTTAGCGTCCAACCTGTGTGAAGGAGGCGTGAGCAAGCAGCAGCCCAGCAGGGGGCAGCACAGCTGCCCTCTGCTGCCCCCTGCTGGGCTGCAGGTGAGCATCAAGGGCCAGATGTTAGCTGTGGCGCCAGGTGATGACATCACCTTCGTGGTCCAGCAGGAGCAGGTGGGTGGGGGCTGTTTCCTGTGCGGCGTGCTCCGCCAGGCGCTGACGCGTGTCCTCCACGCAGGGCGACCCCAGCAGCACCAGGTACCAGGTGGAGCTGGGCGACGGGGTCCGGGCCATCTACCAGAACCTGACGGTGCTGGACGAGCCCATCCAGCACCGCTACCAGCAGCCTGGCGTCTACAGGGTGACGGTGCAGGCGGAGAACACCGCCGGCCACGAAAGGGCCACCCTCTACATCCAGGTCACAGGTGAGCCTGGAGTCCTGGACGGTGGGGGCCAGCTGCTCCAGGAGAAGCTGGTCCAGGACCCTGCAGGCTCCTCCCTCTGTCCCCCCAGCTTGCTCAGCCTGGTCCTACCCCGGGTTTCTCCCAGTTAAAAGCAGTGTTTCCTGTCTGCTAGCGCCGCTACAGGATGTGCACCTGGAGGTGCTTCCTGTGGTTGGAAGGAACCAGGAGGTGAACCTGAGCGCCGCGGTTCTTCCTGCTGACGCCAACCTGACCGTCTTCTACTGGTGGATTGGAGAGCAGCTGCAGGTCAGCTGCTCCTGCTGGCTGCTGTGCGTTTTACTGCCTGTTGCTAACCTGCCTTCCCTCCTGCAGCCCACGCTGACGCTGCGCAACAGCCTGCTGGCCCGCCTGGACCAGAGCGGCGAGGTGTCCGTCACTGTCCAGGCTTCCAACGGACGCTCCATGGTGCAGGACACACGGACAGTCCGCGTCTACGGTAATCAGCCAGCCGGCCAGCCAGGCAGGCTGTCAGGAAGTAAAGATGCAAACAGGAAAGAGAAAGCTGGGAGAACAGCTGGAGGACAGAGAGGCTGCAGGGATCAGGAAGAGTTCCTCTGAGGTTCCTCCGAGCTTCTGGAAGCTCCTACAGGCTCAGCAGCAGCAGCAGCTTTGCTTCTGACCACACGGGGGCGCCAGAGTTACCCTCAGCCCTGCACACAGCCAAGCTCACCTGTTTCTTTTCTGACTCCACCCAGATGACTTCCAGGTGATTCCTCTCAGCTTCAGCAGGAACCTGGACCGGTTCAACCCCAACGTCCCCGAGTGGAGGCAGGACGTCGGCCAGCTGCTCACGGATCTGCTCAGCAAGGTAGAACATCTGAGGTGGACCCACCTACAGGCACTAGCAGCAGCCGGTCGGGGTCAGGGGTAAGGATTAGGGGCCAGGGTTAGTCAGGTTTAGGGGCCAGGGTCAGGGGTTAGAGGTAAGGGTTAGGGGTCAGGGTCAGGGGTTAGAGGTAAGGGTTAGGGGCCAGGGTCGGGGGTTAGAGGTAAGGGTTAGGGGCCAGGGTCAGGGTCAGGGGTTAGAGGTAAGGGTTAGGGGCCAGGGTCAGGGTCAGGGGTTAGAGGTAAGGGTTAGGGGCCAGGGTCAGGGTCAGGGGTTAAATTCAATTTCAATTCAATTCAATTCAATTCAATTCAATTCAATTCAATTCAATTCAATTCAATTCAATTCAATTCAATTCAATTTTATTTATATAGCACCTTTTACAATAAAATTGTCTCTAAGTGCTTTACAGAGGTAGAAACCCAGAGCCTGAACCCCCAGGTAAGCACAGTGGCAGGGAAAAACTCCCTTTTAACAGGAAGAAACCTTGAGCAGGACCAGGCTTACAAGGGGGAACCATCCTGCTGAAAGTTGGCTGGGTAAAGGAGGAATAAAAGAGGGAGACAGGACAGAGAGAACAAAGAGAGAGAGAGAGGGAGAACAGATACAATCATAAAACCAAAGAAATACAGACAAAATACAATCATAGAAATACAAACATATCAGACATATATACACATAATACAGCATAGCAGGTTGTTATAAAGAGATGAACAATATAGGCAGGTGCCGACAGCGGACCCTGAGTTTGCCAGAGGCCGAGGTCCGTGCAGCACGAAGGCCTGGAGACGGAACACCTGCAAAAAGAGAGAGAGAAAGAGAGAGAGGGAGAGAGAGAAGGGGGAGAGACACACAGAACGGCAAGGAAGACTGGACCCAGATAATCCCGGTGAAAATAAAAGGAGGAGAAAGAAGAAGAAAAGGAGGAGAGGACGTGAGGGAGTGGTTGGTGGTGTGGAAGTGGGGAACTGCTCAGTGGATCATGTGTTTGTCCCCAGCAGCGTAGCCTATAGCAGCATAGCTGTGCTAAAAATTGAAGAATAAGAGTCTGATGAGCCTATTCTAGCTGTAGCTGAGAGAAATGACTGAACTAGATCTGTCAGCCCTACACACTTTGTTTGAGGCTAGCTGTACGCTTTACTGATCAGAAAGGTTTTAAGTTTGATCTTAAAGGCGGAC
>JABWDL010000274.1:0-18232 GCA_015343265.1 Pao palembangensis | reverse complement strand
ATAATATACAAACGTTTTGTTAATCACACGTGTGTCCTATCACATACTGACTATTGGCAATTATTGCTGCAAAAATAGTCTTTAATACAACAGGGAGTGGTGTTCCAACTACAAACCTCATTACTCAGCCTGAATAGAATGGTAGATCAGACTTTTAATCTGATGGCCCATTAACTAATTAAATCTAGTTATCACAGGTTAAATGAAGCAACTGAACGCTTTTTTAATGAGGACAGACTAAACAACACCACAATAGCTTGTATTTAAATCATATCTGACTATATTTTTGTATTTCGTCTTAAATTTCTGCCAAGTCTGTTTGGTGCCTGTTGGGTTTTTTTTTTGTACCTCTCTCCAGGACTCCCTCAGCAATTTTCAGCTAATTTTCTCGTTTGCTGCAGTATTTATTTTTCTTGAAAATATGTGCATTTTGGTGTACACGGTTATGAAATCTTTCCATCTTTCCAGAAGTGTGATGATCAGTTTTTTTTTTGCGCTTGTAGCCATAGTGAATCACATTTTCTCCGTTCCATGGATAAGGCTTTTTAGATCCTCGTGCACAAGCATCACTTGGGGTAACTGTGGCTCAGAGTTCATTAAACCAATTATTAACACGTGTTCTGAAACAGAAAACTCTCAGCCGCACAGTTCAGGGTTTGGCGACCCTGAGCTTCGGCTCTGAGCCTGACTTTGGTAAAGCCGCTTTCCGAAACAGGCCCCAGGGGAAGCCAAGGAACTGGTGGTGGATTACTGCAAGCATCTGCACCAGTGAAGGTCCAAGCACTTTCATCCCTTGCAGGGATGTCCAAACTATTCCACAAAAGGCTGTGTGGCTACAGGTTTTTGTCCCAACCAATCAAGCACACGTAGTTTGACAAATCAGCTGTCTGAAGACTCAGACCAGTTGATCAGATGAGTTCAGTCTGGTGTGCTGTTTCTTGGTTGGAACAAAAACCTGCAGCCACACGTCCCTTTATGGAATAGTTTGGGCATTCCTGATCCAGAGGATCACATTTCACGAGTACCTGGGTGGCCATATGTAAACTAAACTCCACTTGGTTGGACAAGCTTGTCGGACAGCTTGTCCAACCACCATCAGGACACTAACAGCACTAGAAATTAAATTCAGTGAGAACGTCTCTACCCGTTTTGTGTAAATGAGAAATAACACTGCTTACATTGTATTACAAAACTGAAGAGGCTGCCACACCAGCAAGTAAATACGCTTCCGTAAAAAAAAAAAAAAAAAAAAAAGACAGATTTAACTTGCATACACAGACCTGCCGTGAGAGTTGATCCTATTGTACGATCATGTTGAAATTGGTAAATGCCGATCCTTGCGTGGAAATGGTAGCAAACAGAGGTTTCTGATGTACGTTCACCTTCACTTGACCCAGGCGTCTAAGCAAACTATTCCGTCCTACTCGTTCACTTCTCCTGGTGGTTGCTACGGTGGATTTACTGTTGTAAATTATTTTGTTAGCTTTTTAATTATCCTGTTTTTAGTAGTACACAAGCACCTTGGTGAAAGTTTAGTAGCCGCGCGATCCTTTGGGTTCTATACTTTGCTCTGTCGATTTCGCTCCGCACAGTTACGCTCACTGCTAGCATGGCTAACTTCACTTCTCCCACCGTTTCTCCTCTGGTGTTCTGCAAAGTGTGTGAAATGTTTAGTTACTCCTCTGCCTCCCTTACTGAGAGTCAAGCGTGTAGAAAGTGTATTTACTTATTTATAGCTCTAGAGGCGAGACCAGCCCAGTTCAGCTACTGTTAGCTGTTCCCCAGCAGCCCCCGAGCAGCCGGGTAGTCAGGGTGGTTGGGTGGCGGTTCGAAGGAAGCGTAGCCTGAAACAAAGGCCCGTGGTTCACCACCAACCATGTCGCAAACCACTTTTCCCCACTCAGTGACGCACCCTCTGAAAAACCGACCCTGGTTATTGGCGACTCTATTCTTTGCTAAGTGAAGCCGACACCAGAGACGATAGTTAAATGTATCCCGGGGGCCAGAGCGGGCGACATAGAGGGAAACTTAAAGCAGCTGGTGAAAGATAAGCGCAAATACAGCAAAATTATCATTCACGTCGGCGTTAACGATGCCCGGCTGCGCCAGTCGGAGCTTACTAGAGTTAATATGGAGTCGGTATGTAACTTCACCAAAACGATGTCGGACTCCGTAGCATTCTGTGGTCCCCTCCAGAATCTGGCCAGTGATGACATGTTTAGCCGCATGTCATTGCTCCGTCGCTAGTTGTCACTGTGAAAATAACGTGGCCTTCATAGATAATTGGGAGACTTTTTGAGGAAAACCTGGCCTTACTACCAGAGACTGCATTCATCCCACCTGGGGTGATGCAGAGTTCATTATTATTATATCTCTGAATATCAAAAAATTCTTCTCTGGTTAAACCACATTGTAAACCAATGTGTGGATACAACAGACAACACACACATGCGAGCACACACGCAAACAAAACACAACACAACACAAGAAGTACAACAAGTAATTGGACAATGCAGCGTGGATTGAAAATATAAATGTATTGTAGTCTTTAACTTGTTTGAAAAGGGTTTCCCTGAGAAACACGACAGAATGGTTTCTTGAATTGTGTTGAAAAGGCCATATTGGTAGGTTGGTGCTCGCTTATGGCCATACCACCCTGAGAACGCCCAATCTCGTTTGATCTCAGAAGCTAAGCAGGGTCGGGTCTGGTTAGTACTTGAATGGGAGACCGCCTGGGAATACCAGGTGCTGTAATCTTTTTAAACTCATAAGCACGGCCAGCAGAGGGCGCCAGTACTGTTTAGCTGCATACAGTATTTCTTTTAAATGGGCAGTAATCCACTATTAATTGCACTTTTATATCACGTTTGAGTACAAAAGCTTTGTCAGCTGTCTAGACGGTCAGCAGAGTTCATTATTATTATATCTCTGAATATCAAAAAAATCTTCAGTGGTTAAACCACATTGTAAACCAATGTGTGGATACAACAGACAACACACACATGCGTGCACACACGCAAACACAACACAACACAAGAACTACAATAAGTAATGGGACAATGCACCGTGAATATTAAATCCACGCTGTAAAACTAAAAGTTAATATGGAGTCGGTGTGTAACTTCGCCAAAACGATGTTGGACTCCGTAGCGTTCTCTGGTCCCCTCCCGAATCTGGCCAGTGATTACATGTTTAGCCGCATGTCATCGCTCTGTCGCTGGTTGTCGCGGTGGTGTCCAGAAAACAACGTGGCCTTTATAGATAATTGGGAGACTTTCTGGGGAAAACCTGGCCTTATTAGCAGAGACCGCATTCATCCCACCCGGGGTGGTGCAGCTCTTATTTCTAGCAATATAGCAAAGTTGATTGGACAACCAACCTTCTGACAACCCAGGGTGGAGACCAGGAGGCAGAGTCGCTGTCTTACATGCTTCTCTGCTGCTTCTGTAAAACTGCCCCCCTCCAATAAAAATAAAAATAACAATAAAACTAAAAACGCTCACAGTAACGCTAAGTTTAATAATACAATAGAAGTAGTGTCAGTACCTCGTCCTCCCATAGTTCATCTAGTAAATAAGTCAAGAGGTGTTAATATTAATAACCTTATAAAAATGCACAGCAGTAAATACTCACAAACAACTAAAACAGTTAGATGTGGTCTGTTGAACATACAATCTCTACGGTCTAAATCTCTTCTAGTTAATGATTTAATAACAGATCATCTGTCTGATATTTTCTTTCTCACTGAGACTTGGTTGCAGGATGAAGAATATGTTAGTTTAAATGAAGCAACTCCATCAAGTCATATTAACTATCATGTTCCTCGAAGTGCAGGCAGAGGAGGTGGGGTGGCAGCAATCTACCGCTCCAGCCTTCAAATCAACCCCAAACCTAAAGCTACCTGTAGCTCTTTTGAGAGTCTCACTCTCAGCCTCTCTCACCACAACTGGAAGTCAGAAAAGCCAGTTTTATTAGTTGTGGTTTATCGGCCACCTGCAGCTGCTTACACACAGTTCCTGGCTGAGTTTTCAGATTTCCTATCCAGTTTATTGGTCAGTACAGATAAAGTCATTATAGTGGGTGATTTTAACATCCATATGGATGATGATATTGACAGTCTTAAGACGGCGTTTAACTCACTGATAGATGCAATAGGTTTCTCTCTGTTAGTAAATGAACCGACACACTGTCATAATCACAGTCTGGATCTGGTTCTCACCTATGGTCTAGAAACTGAGAACCTGGTAGTTGTTCCCCAAAACCCCCTCCTCTCAGGCCATTCACTTAAAACCTTTGACTTCACTCTAGCAGACCGAGCAGCACATGACAGGAAGGTTCACTACAGCAGGTGTCTCCCTGAAGATACCAGAGACAGATTTGGAGCTGAAATTGCAACGGTGCCCCCTCTAGCGCCTCCTACTGGTGCAACAGATCATTCTGATCTAAATGTTACTCCTGCAGATATTGACTGCTTTGTCAATGTCACTGCAGCCACACTGCGTATAGTTTTAGATTCGGTTGCCCAACTGAAGAGAAGGTTCACACACCATAGAAGACTGGCTCCGTGGTATAACACACATATTCGAACTCTTAAGCAAGTGTCAAGACGGATGGAAAGGAAGTGGTATTCATCCAGATCAGCTGATTCCCAAAGCGCCTGGAAAGACAGCTTACTAACATATAAGAAGGCCCTCCGTAAAGCTAGAAGAGCTTACTACACTTCATTAGTAGATGTAAATAAGAACAACCCCCGTTTTCTGTTTCTGTTTAACACCAGAGGTGGATCAGGACTAGATGGGGTTGCTAACAAGGGCAGCTCATCAGTTGTCATGGAGAGACCTTGATCGATCTTTTCTCTAATGTTAGTGATTTTATTGGGGAAGAAACTCATAAAGTCTGGACCCCATCCCAACTAAGCTTTTCAAGGATGTTTTTCCTCTGACTGGGGCATCAGTATTAGATCAGATCAATCTATCTTTGACTACAGGTTATGTACCTCAGGCGTTTAAAACTGCTGTTATCAGACCTTTACTTAAAAAACCTTCACTTGACCCAGGCGTCTTAGCAAATTATAGACTGATATCCAACCTCCCATTCATCTCTAAGATACTTCAGAGGCTGGTTGTTAGTCAGCTAACCGATCACCTAAACAGGAATAGTCTATTTGAAGTGTTTCAGTCTGGTTTCAGAGCTCATCACAGCACAGAAACAGCACTGGTAAAAGTCACTAATGACCTCCTCATGACATCAGACCGTGGACTTATTTCCGTACTGGTTTTACTGGACCTCAGTGCTGCCTTTGATACTGTAGATCACAGCATTTTATTACAAAGGCTTCAACATGAGATTAGGATCACAGGGACAGCTCTAGACTGGCTTAAATCCTATCTATCAGATCGATTTCATTTTGTTCATGTTAATGATGTTTCCTCTGAGTGTACAAAGGTTCATCATGGAGTTCCACAGGATTCAGTGCTTGGGCAAATCCTGTTCACTTACATGATCTCTCTAGGGAATATTATTCAGAGAAACGGCATAAATTTTCATTGCTATGCCGACGATACGCAGTTGTATTTATCCATGAAATCTGATGAAACAGAGCCATTAGCCAGACTCCAGGCATGTCTCAAAGACATAAAAGACTGGATGACCTCCAATTTCCTTCTTTTAAACTCAGACAGAACTGAAGTCATTGTTCTTGGAGCTAAACATCTGAGGACTAGATTACCAGATAGTATTCTCTCTTTGAACGGCATTACTTTGTCCTCCAGTACGGCTGCAAGGAACCTGGGAGTTATCTTTGACCAGGACATGTTATTTCTCCCTCATTTAAACAGGTTTCTAGGACCGCCTTCTTTCACCTCCATAATATTGCCAAGATCATCCTGTCATCCTGTCACAGAGTGATGTTGAAAAACTCGTCCATGCTTTTGTTACTTCTAGACTGGATTACTGCAACTCATTACTGTCAGGATGTCCAAATTATTCCATTAAAAACCTGCAGCTGATACAGAACGCTGCAGCCAGAGTTCTGACAGGAATCAGCACCAGGGAGCATATCTCTCCAGTTTTAGCTTCTCTTCACTGGCACCAGTGAAATTTAGAATAGACTTTAAGATTCTCCTTCTAACATATAAAGCTCTAAATGGACTATCTCCATCATACTTGCAGGATCTCATAGTTCCGTATATTCCTAAAAGAACACTCAGATCACAGAGTGCAGGTTTACTTGTAGTTCCTAGAATTCATCATAATAGACTCGGAGGACGAGCTTTTAGCTATCGGCAGCTTTACTGTGGAACCAGTTACCAACCTGGGTCCAAGAGGCAGACACCACGTCTGCCTTTAAGATCAAACTTAAAACCTTTCTGTTCAGTAAAGCATATAGCTAGCCTCAAACAAAGTGTGTAGGGCACATAGATCTAGTTTAGTCAGTTTTCACAGCTACAGCTAGAATAGGCTCATCAGACTCTTATTCTTCAATTTTTAGCACAGCTATGCTGCTATAGGCCTATGCTGCTGGGGACAAACACATGATCCACTGAGCAGTTCCCCACTTCCTCAACACCAACCACTCCCTCACGTCCTCTCCTCCTTTTCTTCTTCTTTCTCCTCCTTTTATTTTCACCGGGATTATCTGGGTCCAGTCTTTCTTGCCGTTCTGTGCGTCTCTCCCCCCTTCTCTCCCTCTCTCCCTCTTTCTCTCTCTCTCTCTCTTTGCAGGTCTTCCCGCTCCAGGCCTTCGTGCTGTACGGACTTCGGCCTCTGGCAAACTCAGGGTCCGCTGTCGGCACCTGCCTATACTGTTCATCTCTTTATAACATCCTGCTATGCTGTATTATGTGTATATATATTATGTCTGATATGTTTGTATTTCTATGATTGTATTTTGTTTGTAGTTCTTTGGTTTTATGATTGTATCTGTTGTCCCTCTCTCTTTATTCTCTCTGTCCTGTCTCCCTCTTTAATTCCTCCTTTACCCAGCCGACTTTCAGCAGGATGGTTCCTCCTTGTAAGCCTGGTCCTGCTCAAGGTTTCTTCCTGTTAAAAGGGAGTTTTCCCTTGCCACTGTGCTTACCTGGGGGTTCAGGCTCTGGGTTTCTACCTCTGTAAAACACCTAGAGACAATTTTATTGTATTTATAAATGAAAGTTCTTTTCAGATAAGCTTTATTATTTTAAGGAGGGGAAATGAAGAGCCGACCAAGGAGTGCGCTGCCGAAACCCGGGCTTGAACCAGGGGCCTTTAGATCTTCAGTCTAACGCTCTCCCAACTGAGCTATTTCGGCTACTCATGAGTACTTCAACCACAAGATGGCAACAGCAGAGCAGGCCAAATGTCTAAAATACAAAAATTTGGTTCAATAACAATAAAACACTTTCACCGTGGCCATCAACAACACTGTTAACACACACTGTAAACCTGAATAGGTTACCACAACTCAAAAAAGTGAGGTAATCATTTGCCTCAATTTTTTCAAATTGAGGCAAATGATGACCTCATGACCTCATGAACTTAACTTAGCTGATGAACTTAAAAGTCACATTTTTTCAGAACATAAAATTTTGGATTATTTGATAACGGTTGGTAACGGTCAACTCAAATATCTGCAGTTGATATGACTAAGAGTTTTCTGTTAAGGCAACTCAATTATTATCAGTTACTAAGAATTAAAGTTTTAAGGGTTCAAACTACAGGAATAAGTTTACAGAACCTAAAAAGTCCACAACCATATCATTTTTATGTTAACTTTACTCAATAATTATTAATTTGTGTAATCATTTTTTTAAGTTATTGTTAACCAAATATATTGTGTTCGTAAACTTAAAACCATGGGACTCAACATTTTTGAGGCAACTTATTACCTTAATTACATTGAGCATTGCTAATAATGTATTCTGTATATTTCTATGCAATAGTGACAGAAACGCATTTTAATTTTTTTGTGCGAAACATGTAAATCGACAATAAAGAAATCTTGAATATTGAATTCAACTTCAGTTATGAGAAACTGCTACACTGAAAAAAAAAATTCTTAACATTTACTTAGAAAAATCCTCGTAAGTTTTTGCACGATGACATTCTAATTCATTTTTACTACTCTAAATCAAGTAAAACTCATTTGCCTTTATCAAGTAAAATATAAATGGGATTTGTAAATAAATCTTTCACTACTAAATGTGATTTATTTACACTTGGTTTGTGAAATAATGAAGTGAGGTTTATGTGATTTTTTTAATACTTGTGTGTGTGTGTGTATCATAGAAATAATGAGTAACTTTTATGTGTGCTAATCATTTACATGAATGGATTACTATAATAAATGTTACTTATATTTTATCTGTTCTACCAGTATATTTATTCTTATTACTGAATAATAGTTAAGCAATATATTTGTGTAAAAAGTACTACATTTGTTACATTTTATTGAATTAATATGAAAAAATCAATAATATAAAAATGCCAACATTTAACTTTTTTATTGACAACCTTATTTAAGGCACAGCTGTGAGAAGATAGACCAAGATAGAGCATTAATCCACGAATCACATCTCCACGTCTCATCTCAACTGTCTGGTCCTGTCAGGGACAGGGATTTATTAATGGTAAAAAAAAATAAAAATAAAAATATTTAATGCACTCAGCACAAGTTCAAGACAAGTTTGACTGTGACCAAGTAAACACACCTGTCTCTCTTTGTCCAAAACAGGTCTCAGTTTTGCCCCAATAGCGCCACCCTTCTTCCCAAGTACAGAAAGCAATTTTGGAGTGTAACTGTCCAGGTTGAACATGAAAGTCTGCTCAAGGGGAATGGTGGTTATTCTCCCAAACTCTTCTTTTATCTATCAAGACAAAAACAGCAGAACAATATAAGTATTAAACATAAACACAAATGTTAAAACCATTTAAAACATTGGAATTAACCTACCCCAGCTTCGGTAAACAGCGCTGGCCACCTTTCTTTGAAGTCATCAGCAGCTGGACTGTTGGTCACCACCTCCAGTCTTCGATAGGAGAATGTTTGGGCCATTTTTGTATATATCACCCTGTTATTGTTTTTCTTTTTAATATCTTCAAGTAGCTCAGTCGTTCGGCAATGATCTCTGGACAAATGGGCATGAAGCGAATTTAAACTTTTGAATGCACTTGGGCAGTCTGAATACAAGCAGGGTAAAGACGGACCATGGCCTGAGAATTTATGTGTCAATCTGTAATGTTTTAGGAGTGTTAAACGTGTTGCTGACCTAAAATTGCAAAGTCTACATTCTCCATAGACAAAATTACAAAAAAATTAAAAAAATAAAAACTAAATTTAATCCAGGTATTAAGTTGGCAAACAATAAATAATGTTTATAGTTAATCGTTTACCTGACGGAAAGTGCTAGAAGTATCAGAGTGATGCCAGTCTGCTCTCCCCTTTCCTGAAAGACAGGTTTTGGACAATTTCAAAATCACTAAGACATTATGTTGTTGTTATTGTGTGAATAAACAGTATGAGTACAAAATGAGTAAACTTAAAAAAAATAAAGCTCCAGAGTTTTTTGTGCTTTGAGGGCTTGTGAACATAGCAGTTTAAAATAGCTAGCAAACATGTGCCTCGTTTCTGTAACGTGTCAATTAACATACAAAACACTAAAAGATGAGCAATTTTAAACAATACCAATTTGAGACGTGCATTTTGCTACCCATGTAATCCGTCAAAAAAATCATCTATGTGGTTCATGTATTTTCGCAGTGATCGTCACAAGATATAGAACATCTTACTGTGTACAACCCCATTGACTGACTTGTAGTTTGCAATAATATATAACTGAAGAAATATTGAATAAATTTGTTACTCACCGTAGCTTTCACATTGCACCGAAAGACCTCCAATTGCATTCGCTTTGGACTAACGAACCTGGATCCCGGGTCGTAATGGTCCAACTGCGCATGTGTCAATTCAAACTTCAGCTTTGATTTTTTTGGAGTAAATTTTACTCACGTTTTCATAAATGGTTACAATAAGAAAAAAACAGTTTAATACAATAAATGGTAACCAACTGGTGCGAGATCCTAAACACTGGCAAAACAAAGGAGCTAGTTCTGGACTTCAGGAAGTCACCTTCACCACACACACCGGTGAACATTCAGGTTTCAGACATTGAGATTGTGGACTCATTCAAATACCTGGGTGTTCACATAAACAATAAACTGGACTGGTCTGACAACACAGACGCTCTGTATAAGAAGGGCCAGAGCCGACTTCACCTGTTGAGGAGACTGAGGTCCTTTGGTGTGTGCAAACAACTACTAAGGACTTTCTATGACACTGTGGTGGCCTCAGTAGTCCTTTATGGAGTTGTGTGCTGGGTGGGGGGCAGTACAGGCAGAGATAGGAAGAGACTAAACAAACTGGTTAGAAAAGCTGGCTCTGTCCTGGGCTGCACCCTGGAGTCCATCGAGGAGGTGGCGGACAGGTCTGACATTGAGAAGGCCAACGTCCGTTTGATGCGTCACCCACATAGAAGAAGGTAGATTTTCCAGTGCTCTGTCAGCCTCTGGATCATTGGTGTCCCCAGCACCATGGTGGCGTTGTAATTGTTGGTGGTTCAAAATGACTCGAGTAGTTGTCGGAGCTTTATAAAATGTGAATTGAGGATTTGATGGAGAGGCGAAAACATTTTGTCTGGATGTTTCTTGCCAATCAGAGATTTTATTAGCGGCAGCCACCATAGGACCAAGGGCCTTTGCCTGTTTCCCTGTTGTGATGGCCAATGTTATGTGTGGTGCTGAGGTGGGGCCCAATTGATAATACTGGCTCTGTTGATCAGTGAGATGGATTGGGGCGGCTACGCCTTCCGGTCCAACTACGATACCAGGTGAGACAACTGACCACTTCTTACCTTCCCAAAGTTAATTGAACCGATCCTGATAGAGGAAGTCACCTTCCATGTCGTAGAACAGGGTCACGTGTAAGGGATCCTGGGGTGGAGACAACACATGTCTGACCTTGAGATGCGGATGCCACTGACAGAAGGCTTGCACCAGCGGGCTGTGGTCCGGGTCGATGACCAGTCCCCAATAAATGTCGGCAACGAGTAGATCTCCCGGAGGTGAGTTTCCCAGGTGCATGACGGCAGAAGTGTTTGATGTTACATTTGTGCACAAGTAGGTGTCACCGTTGGAGAGGGTGACCGTCATTCCTTCCGGAAGCAGGAAAATCTGCGCCTTAAGAGTCTGGAGGAGATCTCGTCCCAGCAGATTAATAGGGCATTGAGGGCTCATGAGAAATGAGTGATACAGTGTCTGGTTGCCAAGAGTTACAGTTACGGGTTCAGTTTTTGACAAATACAAGGTCTGGCCGCCAATACCCTGTACTGGTACCACTTCAGTAGAGAGAGGCAAATCCACCTTTTCAGATAAAGTGGAATGGGTGGCTCCCGTGTCCACAAGAAACAAAAAGTCATTTTTCTCTATCTTCATCGAAAGAAAGGGCTCGGCCGTCGCGCCCCCTCTGGTGCCAGCTGGACCTCCCTAGGCGGGGTACATGCCATGGTCTCCAGATGGCGGTGGCTGATGATATGAGCTGTCATTTTGTTGCTGTGCGCTGTTGTTGTGGGCGTCTGCGACACTCTCTTGCCCAATGTCCCGTTCCTCTGCAGTTGTGACACAAATCTGAGCGATGTGATGCTCCATCCCTTCTCCCAACCGGACCTCTGTCACGACTCCGAGGTGGCCCTCCTGTGGGGAAAGCCTCACGAACAGCAGCAACAACGGCCGCTTGAATGTCAGTCGTGGGCGAAGACTGTGCCTTTTTAGATGATTTTTTCATTTGTTCAATCTGCATTTGTGTGAGTGATTGCCGTGCTGCAAGCTGTGATGCAGCTTGTTGCCGTTCTTTGGTGATAAATCTATCTAACAGAGTGATCAGACATTGTGATCATTGGGCCCATGGAGCGCCAGGAATCATAGGATTATCAAGCAGTTGTTGTTTAACTGGTGTAGGTAAACCTGCCATAGGTTTTTCCTTCATCATTACCATTGTGGGTGTACCATCAGTAGGAGGCTCACCTGTAACTCCGATCCACTTACTTCTTCCCGTGTGAAGCCACGCCTCAGGGGTGGTTCCCTCCTCGGTCTTCCATGGATGTGAAAAGGATGCAAGCGCTGCAGCACTGACAGGAAACATAGCTCGCATAGCAGCAAAGAAATTTTCAACATGGTCAGTAACAGGTGCAGAAGGTGGCACATCCTCAGTTCGAGCTGCTGCTTCAATCTGGCTCAATGTGTGGTGTCCTACACAGGCGGCTACAATAGCTCGCATGTCTCCCATGGCCAGTAACACCCCTTGTGTGTGGCCTTTTAAGGCTTGAATCCAGGGACTGGCCCCATTAGGGAGAGGCGGTAATTCATTTCTCAATCCTGTAATGTCACCCAATTGCCATGGTTTATATGTTTACAGCGCCTGGGGCGGCCACTAGGGGGAGCTGGAGCACTGGTTCCACTCCTGTGACCTGTGCTCGGGAGCGCATGAAAGGAACAGAAGGATAACCGTCATTTCCTGGTGTGGAGTGAATGGAGAGTGTAGACTGTGGTGTCGTCGGGATGGAAGTCAGGAACGATTGACCTGGTTCCCCCTGTTGAGGTGTCATAGGTGACGTGTGAGACGCTAGTGTGATGTGCCTTCTTGTGGTTGTGTCTGGATTTGTAAATTATGCAACTGTGTTTCCAATTCTGCCATAGGCTTAGACATGTCCTCAGCGGGATGCAATAAGTCTGCTGCCATCTGTCTTTGCCGTTTAACCCAGCCATCATCTTCCTGTGTTGTAGTATTTTTTTAGAGCAAAAGGGTTCGACGCTGAAAGTGCCGGGACAGATGCTGAAGTCGACGATTGCGTCTGACTTCCTTGTCCACCACCCGCTCCATGAGCTTCAAATTCCACATTCCCACCAGCCAATTGTACTGTGCCTCCTGCTATTACTGGATATAATGCTGCCCCTTGACAATATGGTGGAGGTGACTGCCCTGTTCCCAGCTCTTTGGTCACACTTTTTTCTTTTTTGTCTTTACGCTATTTATTCGCTGCGCGCATTGTCATACACACATCTCTCAACGCTTGCGCCATGCATTTCAGCCTATCTGCCTTCTCCGCTTTACTTTCCCACTTCCCTCTTTTCAGCACACTCGCTGTCCCTGCCGTAATCTCTGCTTCCTCCTTCTTCACTTTCTGCTTCAAAATAATCTGTAACAACTGCACCAACAGTTGATCTTCACCCAACTTTCCCAGGCTTCCTCCAAACTCGGCCGAAAATTCCGCTTGTTTTTTAAGCACTTCTTTTTTTTCTTTTTCTGGCGTCCGTGCCAATTGACACTCAAAAACAATTTCTATTGCTATTTTCTTCCCGGGCGCGCCCATTTTTAATTAGATATTTTTATACAGAAAGGAAAAATATATTATTATTATTACTATTATTATTATTATTATTATTATTATTATTATTATTATTATTATTATTATTATTATTATTAATATTCCCTCTGCAGTGCACTCTTCAGGTCCTCCCCAAAGCCTGGATAACCAAGGCAGTCAACAACTCTGACCCCGAGCACTCCTTCCGGCCACAACCCAGAAGCGAGCACTGACTTGCTTCGCAGTTCACGCCTTTCCCACACAATTTGAAATATACATTTAAACACAGCCATCAGTCCTCCATCACAAAACGCACTTTCGATAAACAGGTAGTGCTTACTTTTAATCTATGTTGTCCGGACAATCTAAGAGTTGTGGGGAAGGAGAAGATCAGCCGTCCACGCCGTCACCCACGCCGGAGTAACGTCGCTTCGTGGTCGCCAATTGTTGCAAATTTGGGGTCCGGACGTGTTCGTCAAAGAACTTACAGGAAACCAGAACTGTCAAGCAAGATTTATTCAGCACAAGCATGGTCTCCCTGCAACACTGTGGCAGCTCACACAGTCCCGCGGAGGGGCAGGCGAGCCAATCAGCACGATCGATCGCGGACTCTTTTACTACACCGTAGCAACTCTCACGGTCCCACGTAGGGGCAAAAGAGTGCCTCTTCTTCCGCGTACAGGTTTCTTGAACATTCGGCCTATCTGCTAATTACGTGAAGACCATGCAGCGTTGACGCAAGATGCATGATCGGCGCCGCTGTGTATGGTCTATCGCGAGTCATCCACGGCTCCGTACGTGATTGTCCTTGGCGAAGTAAGATATGCTTGGGTCACGTAGACACAGGACAGAAAAATACAGCCTTATATGATTACAGGTACATCAACAATAGAACAAATCTTCATTTTGCTACACACTACAAACGTATTTAAAATCGTTAGAGAGCAAGAGTAACGTTTATGCCAGCCCGACAGTTACCATGGATACATGCTCACCAATATTATATTAAAAAAAACTCGTTGGCAAAAAGATGATTAAGAAGATAAACAAAAACGAATCACAACACAAAGAATTTGCTCCGAACCGAGAGCCATTCCGCAACATAAGTGAGAATGCTGAGAATGCTGTTAAATAAACTATCGAGGGTGCAACTAAATCTGTAACGCTCAAAGTTCCCACCAGGGCTTCGCCAGACGACTAATCGGGGCGGATCCTCCTCTCCCGACATTCTGCAGGCTTAGAGAGCAGCAGAAAGTCGACTTATTTGGAATGAACCTGCTGGCAAGCAAGTTCATTTGGAAGCGTATGTTACCCCGGTAACTGACTTAGAGTTTCGGTGAACCTGCTTTCTGAAACCACAACAAATCACAACAAATTAACCCAGAGTTCTCGATGAACCCGCTTTAGGAAACGGGCCCCTGGTGCATTACAAAATAACAAGAACCTGATATTATGACCAGCTTGAGTTAGGTTCAGGAGGAAAGATAGATCAGTTTCTCCTCGGATCCAAAAACAAATCCCACTGCTACCACTCTGGTGGCAGGTCACCACATGTACATGAGTCCTCACGAACAGTGGAGAAGAGTGAAAAGAAGATCTGGGCTTGGCTCTCCATCCAATTCCTGTCTACATGTATGTAAGTCCCTTATTAAATGATCACCCGTGCAAAAAAACCTGACCTGTGGCACAGGCCATAAACAAAATCAACATTTCCATCACAACAAATTGCACAATTAAACGTTATATATTGGTTGCCATCCATTAATTGCCATTAGCGGTGGCTCATGCTAACGTTAGCTTACGTTAGCATTAGCATATTAAAACTCTTAAAACAAAATGACACACAACTCCCCAAAACTGCTGTAGTTTGATCCACACAATCCCAGTTACCTCCCGACTGGATAATTCCCAGGTTCAAAATGTTTTTTTCCAGTTTTTATCAATAATTTGTCCCCATATAATCGCACAGTTATCTCTTCTCTACAGAAGCATAGAGTGGCAGCAATATGCTTCCGTAGTAACAGAATAAGTGGATAAGTGGACAAAATACTAAAAATATCTAAACTTCTGATCATCTGCAATTTCTAATGTAAATAACATTACGTGGCGCATTGGCGAAGCTGTGACTGAAGTCACTTAAGTCACAATGAGATGATCAATTGTTTTGCTTTTGCATATTCTCAAAAACAAATGCAAATTATCTGTTTACTTTTATTTTCAATAAATAGTTTGTCGTTATCGTCTCGTTGGTGTCTTAGGCATAAAAGGCATCAATGCACAGTTTATTGGACAAACTTGTTAAGCTCACATAGTTTTGTTGACTAATCTCTTAAAATCATGTTTTATCTTTGGGTTTTGAAATATCTGTGATCTATAGTTTCCTACTCTTAGTTGTGAATGTGAAAAAAATTAACCCAATTTGTAATTTAAACTTTACTTTTTAAAGACTGTTTGGAAAGAACAGATATTGAATAGAGGGAGGGAGGTCTCATGCTGGACAGATAAATCGGTGGCTGCTCTGCAGGACGCTCTGGACGACGTGGACCGGGACATGTTTCGGCACAGCTCTGATGACATCAACATGTTTACAGAAACTGTTGTTGGGAACAGCACCAAACAGGACAGACAAGCTCTCCAGAGGGTGGTGTGATCAGTTGAGTGTACCATCCACACCGAGCTTCCTGACCTGGACACTATATACAGCAAGTGGTGCTGGACCAAGGCTAGGAAGATAATGAAGGACCTCAGCCACCCCAGCAATGGACTCTTGTCTCTGTTGCGGTCAGGGAAACGATTCCGTTCCTTGAAGGCAAAGACAGAGAGAATGAGGAGGAGCTTCTTCCCGCAGGCCATTTGGGCCCTCAACCAGAAGACCTAGAACCTGGACTCTCTAGACTTACCCACACATATATATTTATGTGTCACACTCTACCTGTACACATTCTACCTCAGCTGATTGTTGCACACTAAAAATTGCACTACTTGTATACTGTACACTCTGCACTACTCTGCACACACAGTAATTACATCCACTGGACATCTCCATGTACATACTGCACCAAACACTTTTTTTTGGTTTTATTTATTGTCTTATATTGTGATGACCTTTTCATATTTCCCCTGCGACCCAAAATGTGGATAAAGCAGGCACAGAAAATGGATGGATGGATGTATATATTGTATTCAATTCAATTCAATTTTATTTATATAGCACCTTTTACAATAAAATTGTCTCCAGGTGCTTTGCAGAAGTAGAAACCCAGAGCCTGAACCCCCAGGTAAGCACAGTGGCAAGGAAAAACTGCCTTTTAACAGCAAGAAACCTTGAGCAGGACCAGGCTTACAAGGAGGAACCATCCTGCTGAAAGTTGGCTCGGTAAAGGAGGAATAAAAGAGGGAGACAGGACAGACAGAATAAAGAGAAGGAGAGAGGGAGAACAGATACAATCATAAAACCAAAGAAATACAAACAAAATATAATCATAGAAATACAAACATATCAGACATAATATATATATACACATAATACAGAATAGCAGGTTGTTATAAAGAGATGAACAGTATAGGCAGGTTTAACGGGAGCAGCATAGGCAGGTGCTGACAGGTTCCCTAGACTTTAGTGGGAGTAGTAGCTTTAGTGGGACGTCTGAGGAAAACTGTGATAAATATGAGAGAGGCCAAATGAAAGACGTCCACAGGGTTAATGAAAACGTCCCAATAAACTGTGCTGAAGCAACCACTGAGGTGGACAGTACAGGTCAAACCAGTGTGCTCCCCAGCGCTAACTCTGTTGCTAACAGTTCTTGTTGCTGAGGGTTTTCTCTGTGGAGCAGCTGGGGCTGAAAGTGGGGGCTCGTCCTGCTCAGCCACTGTCACTTGTGGGCCTGTCCTTGCTATCTGTCCTGGACTGCTCTGCTGGAGAGGTATGGCATCCATAAGCAGAGAGAGCAGGATGAAGGGATGCAGCAGAGGATGACAGGGTCAGGGTTAGGAAAGAAAAGCCAGAAAGCTCAGCCAACCATTTTATTCAGTCCCAACATCATGATTGGCCTGACGTTTATTAGAAATATGGGACACTTGAAAATGGACGAGTTTTCACACCTGGTGGATTTCTGTTACATTTTAGTAGCAGATGCTTCTTAGGAGCATTAAAGGTAGAAGATTAGAAAAGTGTAAAACATCAGAAAAGGAAGGATTGATTTGCTATGAATAAATAAGCTTTAAGGGTTAAATCTTCAGTTTGGGGCTAAAGTTACCGATCAGAGGCGTGTGAATAAAATTTGATACTGATGAACACTTTCATCAAGAATCCAAAGGAGAGGACAGCACTTTACTTTATCTGACAATGTTTTATTACTGAACAGCATTAAATGTCACACAATTAAACATGATGGTTCCAAAGTGGTAAAAATGTCTTAAAATGGTGATCGGTTACCTGACTAACAACTAGCCTCTCAAGTATCTTAGAGATGAATGGGAGGTTGGATATCGGTCTATAATTTGCTAAGACGCCTGGGTCAAGTGAAGGTTTTTTAAGTAAAGGTCTAATAACAGCAGTTTTAAACGCCTGAGGTACATAACCTGTAGTCAAAGATAGATTGATCTGATCTAATACTGACGCCCCATCCTTGAAAAGCTTAGTTGGGATGGGGTCCAGGAGACATGTGGTTGGTTTAGATCCATTAATGCTGGAGGTCAGCTCAGGGAGGTCTATGGGCAGGAAGCTGTCCAGAGGTGGATCAGGACTAGATGGGGTTGCTAACAAGGGCAGCTCATCAGTTGTCATGGAGAGACCTTGATCGATCTTTTCTCTAATGTTAGTGATTTTATTGGTGAAG
>JABWDL010002979.1:0-12502 GCA_015343265.1 Pao palembangensis | reverse complement strand
AAATAAGAAGAAAACAGAACAGAAGCTAAACAAATTTTGCCCTTGTGACTGTGGCATCACAACACAAGTTTTTTTTTTGTTTTTAGGTTTAAACCCCACCTTCTTTAATGTATTAGACCCATGACACCTTTTGTAAAACCACACCTTAAAATCCTACACACATTCTGTACTTGTTTCCTACTAACTTGCATCTTCATTCAAGTTTATGTTTGGCTAGCCATGACAGTTCAACAACAAGTTTGCATTAAGGGGAGTCATTAAAAGCTTTATTTTGCTGTTAAGAAATTGTACCAGCGCCAAAAAAAATAAGGATCAACTTCATTAAACATGAAGTTGGGTCTCTGCAGAGACGATAAAAAATTGCCGTAAGTACTACATCACAAATCAGTTTGCTAAGCATTAGGTAAAACAGCAACAATCACATCTCAATAAAACCTCATAGACTATGATACTGCCTCTACACAAGGATGTTGGTTAAAGTTGAAATGTGGACAACACCAGTATCAGTCATGGTGAACTGACAAGCAGGGTAGGTGTGAATTAGGTGGCAAAGGCCCTGAATTCTTTCTGTGCATCCAAGTTTTACTGACGGTCATGCCTCACAAGCACACATGGCACTTCACTTCCAGGTGCTTCATCATCTTAAACAGGCAGGCTCACCTCACGTCTAGATAACCTTGTGATAGGATGTTTATAATAACACAAGTTTCATTCATTACAAGGCAGCAAAAGTCAGGGAAAGAACAAGCAAAGGCAAAATCAGACAGTCAGGTGTGTATCGTGTGCTAATCTGGCAGTATGTGTGAATTTGTATGGCTACAATTTGCTGTTTAGCTCTTATTTGCCCAGGAATTATTTAAGGTTAATTTAAAATTTATCTTGAAACGTCTGAACTCTATTCATTAGTTTTCCTCCCATTTGTGGAGGTGGAAATACTTGGTGTGACACAGATCTGAAACACTCAAGTAAACCATAAAATAAAAAACATAACCCCCACCTTCCAAACATGCCAGGAACAACAAGACATACCTCAAAGGGCCAGTAGGGGGGTTGAACCCATGACCTTGGCGTTATTAGCACCAAACTCTGACCATCTGAGCTAACTGGCTTAAAATGTAAGTTCTCAGGAATATAGTAAAAAGACTGTACTATCTATGGTCTGGAGTACAGGAAGGTGGTAGCACAGCTCACCAACTGGTGCAATAACAACAAGCTATCCCTCAATATGGATACAACAAAGGAAAGAGTCACTGAGTTTAGATGGACTCCACCCAACCACACTCCACTGTACATGAACAACCTTGCAGTGGAGATTGTTCAGAGCACAAAGTTTCTGTGCCTTCACACCACAGACAACCTCACTTGGACTGAAAACAACAAATAAATTAGAAAGAAAGCTCAGCAGCATCTGTACATTCTGAGGTGGCTGCAGAAAGCACGCTGCCAAAATACACCAGCAGCGTTAGCACGGTGCGGTAAAGAATGTGCCATGTCATAAATAATGGTATGTCTTTAAAGGTCAGTGGAGCCTCTCTGCCCCACCTCTCAAACATCTACAACACCCACTGCCTGAGCAAAGCCAGGAACATTCTAAAGGACATTACACATCCCTCACATGGACTCTTCTCTTTACTACCATCAGGTAGAAGATCCTGCAGCATTCCTGCCCACACCTCCAGAATGGAGAAGAGATTCCTTCTCCAGGCAGCCAGACTGCTGAACAACTCCTAGTGCAGTTTATACCATCCTCCAACAAGGACTCAACCTGACCTGATTTTCTGACCTCAACCCGTAAATTATCTCAACCTGTGAACTTAATCAGCAATGTAATGCAAGTAGGACTGGACCTCATGCACTCTTGCACTTTTTATTCTCTCTGCTGCTAATATCACAGCAGCAAAAACCACTAGCCATCAGAGCCGTTACTATTCTACCTACTGAGGGAATTTTGCTGGCAGCTGTACACATCCCTCCCAGCTCCACCAACAACAGGAGTGAGGCGCTGAAGGAACTCTACCAGCACACTTTTACACTACACACAAAGGAGAACCAGCTATAAAACCTGTGGTTAGTCTCACTGTTACGAAAAATATTACAGATTTTTTTAAATAAATGAAATGAAAAATGAATGTTCCAAAGAAGAAAGGCCTCCTAAATATCAAAGTGACAAAAAGTTCTTATGTTCTTAGAAATGTTCTTAGAAGATGAAGAGAAAGTGAAACGTGGATAAGTGTAATTGCAATATTCACAGTAAAACTAAAAATAAACCATACAAAAGACAGGATATGAAAGAGTACATGTTTGGTTGGTAGAAGTGAAGCAAAGACAGGAGGAACAGCAGAGAAGCAAAGAGAAGAAGCTGGGAAAGCAGAAGTGCTCACGCTGACGGACATAGACGATAATGTGACCAGATGATGAGACGGACATGAAGAATCAAGACAAAAGCCCCAACCTTCTCCTTACCCACCTCCAACACCTCTCCCAAAATTATTCTTTTTATCTGAATTTGGCTGACTTAAATTTTCCTGATACCACAGTTGACATTAAATTGACATGAACTAAAGTGACTGAGGGACATGACTTGAGAAGTGGGAAACCAGGAGAAGTTTGGAAGGGAACAAACGCAGAGCAGTCACAACAATCTGCAGGACCTGTTGGTGCAGATATTTAGCTAGTGGTTGAAGTTCCAAACCCAGTGGGCACATTACTAATTCATAATGTTTGTCTACCGACCCTGGACTGAAGGAGATGTGCAGAAGGCCGTAGACAGGGGTTACACACCTGAAACAAGACCTTGAGAGAAGCAGAACAGAACTAACTAATCTCATGGCAAGATACAGAACTAAAGGTGTTGAAACAGAAAGAATTTACAGAAAAGATATGGGTGCAGATTTGTGTTGTATATGTGGATACTGGAATTCAAACAATGATCAAAAAAACTTGATTTATGATTCTGTTGATTTAAGAGAGAGAGTGGGTGAATTAAATGGCAGAAAGAAAAATAAATACAGGACAATTGCAAATTGTTTTGGAATGAATCTCACAACACAAAAACCAGGAGTTTGTCACGTTTGACATGACAAACAACAGCCCGTATGAACAGCAACTTAAAAATGCTCTGTTACGAGGCCTGACACCAAAAATAAGCAGGTTTGTGACAAAACATGGTGAATCATGGCACAGCGAGACTGAGTGATTTCATAGAACACTAAACACGCAGAACAACATCTGACTAAAGATCAAAATTGATAAAAAATATATGTGTTGGGCACGGTGGTGCAGTGGTTAGCACTATCGCCTCACAGCAAGAAGGTTCGGGGTTCAAATCTCAGCTCTGGCCTTTCTGTGTGGAGTTTGCATGTTCTCCATCATGAAATCCTCCCTGGTTTTCTCCCGCAGTCCGAAAACATGCTTGTTAGGTGAATTGAGCAATCTAACCTGACCATAGGTGTGAGTGCTTGTCTGTCTCTGTGTTAGCCCTGCGATAGGCTGGCGACCTATCCAGGGTGGACCCTGCCTCTCACCCCTTGACAGCTGGGATAGGCTCCAGCAGACCCCTGAGACCCAAATGTGGATAAAGCAGGTACAGAAAATGGATGGATATACGTGTTGGAAGGTAATAAAGGGGAAGAAGAGACTGGGTTCTTTCAAACAGAATCACTACACAGAAGAGGAGGATGAAGAGAAGACAGGAGCAGAGGAAGATGTGGGGGCCAATGCGTGTGTGTTACCAGTGTGGTAAAGTTGGACACTGGGTACAAGACTGCAGAAGCAGGCTTGACAGACAAGAAGAGTGTGGAAAGACTGACAATGACCAATCAGGAGGTCAGACGCAGACACACACAGTGATCAAAGAGGAGAACCACAACCCACAGAAACAATGAATTTGTCTGAACTAAGATGTGAAACCAGAAGAAATTTTGACTCTAAACAGACAGATTGTAACATTTTTGTGTGACTGCAGAGCCACAAAAACAGCACTCAGCACCGTGGAGGTGGAAGGCATGACTCACTCCACCCAACCTGTTTTTAACATGTTGACATCTGTGATCCACTCATGGGTCTGGGAACTGGAGTGATTACTCTCCGCATACCAGTGATGTGTTGTGATATTCGAAGCTGGTGAGGCGCTGACGTCATCACAGATTTACAAACATATAAATCCTACAAACTACATTTAATTTAAAAAAAAAAAAAAACGTATTGTGTTCTTACATTCATACATTACAATAAAGTCCATCCGATGCTCCTTCTGAACAAAAGCATCGATAACTTGTTGGTAGAATTGTTCATTGTCTTCTTTTAGTTTTAAGTTTTTAAATATATAATTCTCCAATTTAAAAGTAAAGCCAGGCAAATACAAAAAATAAATGACCACTTCTTGCAGCGTGCTGTCACTGAGTCTGCAGCTGCTGAATCATAACAAGAATCCTTGGGATCACCAGCGCCCCCTTGTATGAGGCACGAGCCCTGCAGCTGCATCTATTAAATGCATCATCTAAACTATTACCTCATATTGGGAGAGGCAGCGATACGGTCTGAATACAGCATGTAAGGCAAAGTCAGCTGAGTGGTTGCGCAAACCAATGGTGAGGCACGGCTGGCTGGTGCCTCACTTCAGGTCTCGCCGTATTTGAACACCGGTAAATGTGGAAATTCTGCAATTTTAATAAAAAAATAATGTAAAACTGGTGTGTCAACTGGACTGGAAGATTTCCTTGAAAATGTTTCTCCCTCTCTCCAGAGAGCTTCTTCAGTTCTAAGCTTGCTGGGGCAGAGCTTGAACATATAGCCCTGTGGAGCATCGGCATGTTAATGGCCCGGGTGGTCACCTGAGAGTCCTTGGCAGGGTCGTTCACCTAGTTTCAGTTTGGGTGCTTCCCCCTTCCCTAGAGTGGTCTAACTTTGTAAAACTGGTAAAGTTAAAGGAAAAAAAAACTTTATGTTACAACTCACTATGTAAATACAACCATTTATTTATTATTTAATTTTTAATTTCTCTTTTCATAATGACAGGTAAGGCCGTGCCTCACCTGCCTCCCGTAACGGTGCGTCACTGCCGCATACATAGAAAAATGTCAGTAATGAACATGGAGTGTGATGTGAATTCTGTTAACTCTGCTACGGCTACGAGCTAACAACCACAGGAGCAGGATCCAAAACTAACCAACTAACACAGCAGGCTCAGAAATACATGGTTAAACCAATGGCTGACCACATGTGTGAACAAGCAACCCTGAGTAGATATTTTCCTGACAGAACAAGAGGAAGAATTGTTAAAAGAGTTATGGTCAAATAGCACCGCAGATGTGGGCTAACAAAAGGAGAAAATCCAATTAGTATAAATCACCAAAATGCTTATTCAGACCACATCAAGGAAGATATCATTAAAGTCTAAAGCTGAAGAAGGTATTGAGCCAATTATATCAGATTTGTTAAAAGCAGGAATCTGTGTTGAATGTCCAGACTGACCGTGTCAGACACCTTTGTTTCTAGTAAAGAAAGCAGCGCCATCTACTGGATAGAGGCTGGTACAAGATTTACAGGCAGGAAATAAGGCAGGAAATCTTCCAGAGTGTTCCCCGCCACTCGCCCCTTGTCAGGTGTGATAGGCTCCAGCAGACCCCTGTGACCCAAAGTGTGGATAAAGCAGGCACAGAAGATGGATGGATGGATGAATAGATCTAGCATCAATGGTACCAGATCCACACACGCTTCTAAATGAATTTAGACCCAAAAACAAAATTTGTCACTGTGTGTAACATTAGCAATGCAATTCTTCTCAGTCCCTATCCACAAGCATGCTGAGGGATGATGGTGTTAAAGGCTGAGCTGAAGTCAACAGAGATCATCCGGACCACAGCGTCCTTTTCCTCCAGATGTTTCAGGGACAGGTGGAGTGTGTGTGGAATGTGGCACCCTCTGTGGCACGGTCAGGGTGGCAGGCAAATTAGAGTGGGTCGAGTGAGGTGGGGATGCTGCAGGACGAAGATTTCTGTTTTTTCCTGCTGCTGTTTCATCAAATCCTGCCTCATGTTGACATGATGTACCAGCAGCTGCAGAAGAGGGACACTGACATGGTGTTCATCAGATGTGCCCTGCAGAACTTCACCAGCAGTATTCAAGCCATCAGGTGAGATAATACAGTATAGTAATTATAATAATAATTATGCACATGGTGGTTACTAAATTTCTGCATTTTGTGATGGCAATAAGGAAGTCAAAAGTAATGAACCAGTTTGGGCATCTGCATTTGTGTGTCTAAGTTAAGCACATCCAGAAACAGTGAAATATATTTTATTCAGCCATTTACAAAAAGCTATGCAGTGGGTTTTATGCAGAGCGCCACAATTTCCTGAACTTAGTGGTGCTCCTGGTTCCTGTCTTACATTATTGGACAAACTGATTAATCCAGGTGTGTCTGATCATTGTTACTACTCAGACACACCTGGATCAATCAGTTTGTCCAGTAATCTAAAGCAGGAAACAATGAGCGGCGTTAAGTTCAGGAAGTAGTGCAGCTGTGCATAAAGCCCATACAGACAGTTTTTATTACTTACCAGTATTACTGTAATGTGAAGTTTTGAAAATGACATACTCTCACTTCTAACACCTTTGACCTGTCTTTGTTCAGGGACCAAAGCTCTCCTCAACAGCAGCAGCAAGGAGCACCAGGTGCCACAAGATCTAGGATAGCCCAACCAGAGAAGCAGCGTCTGTCAGTAGAGGTATCTGCATTCACTGCTGACCAATATAGGCACAGTCACAAAACCACCAGCATTTTCTTTTTTTTACAGAGTTAGATACAATAATGGATGGTAGTTATATTTTCACTCACCCATTACCATCCATTATACTCACAAGGATACATTTCTAAGTCTGCATGAATAACAAAATGCATACTTTGGAACTTTGAGACAGTAGATTCAGGAGCAGATCATGACCACATTCATGCCAACACTGGTAGTTTTTTTATTATTATTTTACAATTGTGTGCTACTGACTATGTATTTTTATAATTTTACCAGATCTGTGACACAATCCTGGACCATGCCAGAGGCAGGTTCTCCTTCACCAGTCACCTGATGAGTGCCGTGCTGTTAGATGGAGAGCTGTTTGACCGTCATCGGACAACATTCCCCAAAGAGGCTCTGACTACCAGCGTGGATAGTCTTTAGCTTGTTTAAAAAGGTTTTCGCTTGAGAAACACAACAGAATGGCTTCTTGAATTTTGTTCAAAAGGCCATATTGTTGGGACTGTGTTCGTTTACAGCCATACCACCCTGAGAACGCTTGATCTCGGAAGCTAAGCGGGGTTGGCCCTGGTTAGTACTTGGATGGGAGACCGCCTGGGAATACCAGGTGCTGTAAGCTTTTTAGACTCCTAAGCACGGCCAGCAGAGGGTGCCAATACTAATTAGCTGCAGACAGTATTTCTTTTAAATGAGCAGTAATCTACTATAAATTGCATTTTAATATCATGTTTGGGTACATTAGTATTTTAGCTGCGTGTCCAAAGCAATAGCCAAAATTACCGGTCCATATGTTTTTATGCGCTTTGCTCTCTCTCCGAAGTTGTTGATGCATGTATGTTGTAATGAGATGAAAATGAAAAAAATAATCCATCCATCCATCTTCTTCCGCTTATCCGGGGTCGGGTCGCGGGGGCAGCAGCCTAAGCAGGGAAGCCCAGACTTCCCTCACCCCAGCTACTTCGTCCAGCTCTTCCAGGCGTTCCCAGGCCAGCCGAGAGACATAGTCCCTCCAGCGTGTCCTGGGTCTTCCCGGGGGCCTCCTACTGGAAGGACGTGCCCTGAACACCTCACCAGGGAGGCGTCCGGGAGGCATCCTTACTAGGTGCCCGAGCCACCTCATCTAACTCCTCTCAATGCGGAGGAGCAGCGGCTCTACTCCAAGCCCCTCCCGGATGACAGAGCTTCTCACCCTATCTCTAAGGGAGAGCCCAGCCACCCTGCGAAGGAAACTCATTTCGGCCGCTTGTACCCGCGATCTCGTTCTTTCGGTCACTACCCAAAGCTCATGACCATAGGTGAGGGTAGGAACGAAGATCGACCGGTAAATCGAGAGCTTCGCCTTTCGGCTCAGCTCTCTCTTCACCACAGCGGACCGGTGCAGAGTCTGCATTACTGCAGATGCCGCACCGATCCGCCTGTCGATCTCCCGCTCCATTCTTCCCCCACTTGTGAACAAGACCCCGAGGTACTTGAACTCCTCCACTTGGGGGAGGATCCCCTCCCCGACCCGGAGAAGGCACTCCACCTTTTTCCGGCTGAGAACCATGGCCTCAGATTTGGAGGAGCTGATTTTCATCCTGGCCGCTTCGCACTCGGTTGCAAACCGGTCCAGCGAGAGCTGGAGGTCACGGACTGTTGAAGCCAATCCTGAGGCCAGCAAACCAGACCCCCTCAGCACCATGGCTGCACCTAGAAATTCTGTCCATAAAAGTTATGAAGAGAATCGGTGACAAAGAGCAGCCCTGGCGGAATCCAACCCTCACTGGAAACAAGTTCGACTTACTACTGGCGATGCGGACCAAACTCTGACACCGGTCATACAGGGAGCGGACGGCCCGTATCAGGAGGCCCAACACCCCATACTACCGGAGAACCCCCAACAGGACTCCCCGAGGCACGCGGTCGAATGCCTTCTCCAGATCCACAAAGCACATGTAGACTGGTTGGGCAAACTCCTACGCACCCTCAAGGACCCCGCTGAGGGTATAGAGCTGGTCCACAGTTCCACGTCCAGGACGAAAACCACAGTGCTCCTCCTGAATCCGAGGTTCGACTATCCGACGGACCCTCCTCTCCAGTACCCCTGAATAGACCTTGCCAGGGAGGCTGAGGAGTGTGATCCCCCTATAGTTGGAACACACCCTCCAGTCCCCCTTCTTAAAAAGAGGGACAACCACCCCGGTCTGCCAATCCAGTGGTACCTCCCCCGATGTCCACGCGACGTTGCAGAGTCGTGTCAACCATGACAGCCCTACAACGTCCAGAGCCCTAAGGAACTCCGGATGGATCTCGTCCACCCCCGGGGCCCTGCCACCGAGGAGTTTCTCAACAACCTCGGCTACCTCGACCCCGGAGATAAGAGAACCTGCCTCCGATTCCCCAGGCCCTGCTTCCTTACTGGGAGGTGTGTCGGTGGGATTGAGAAGGTCTTCGAAGGTCTTCGAAGTATTCCTTCCACCGATCCACAACGTCCCGTGTCGAGGTCAGCAACACACCATCCCCACCATACACAGTGTTGACAATGCACTGCTTCCCCCTTCTCAGGCGCCGGATGGTGGTCCAGAACCTTTTCGAAACCGTCCGCAAGGCCCGGTACGATTCCTTCTTCAGCTTGACGGCATCCCTCACCACCGGTGTCCACCAGCGGGTTCGGGTGTTGCCGCCACGACAGGCACCGACCACCTTGCGGCCACAGCACCAGTCAGCCGCCTCAACAATGGAGGCACGGAACATGGTCCACTTGGACTCAATGTCCCCCGCCTCCTCCGGGACATGGGTGAAGTGTGGTGAGGTGGGAGTTGAAGCTCCGTCTGACAGGAGACTCTGCCAGGCGTTCCCAGCAGACCCTCACAATACGTTTGGGCCTGCCGGGTCTGTCCGTCATCCTCCCCCACCAACGGAGCCAACTCAACACCAGGTGGTTATCAGTTGACAGCTCCGCCCCTCTTTTCACCCGAGTGTCCGGAACATACGGCCGCAAATCCGAGGACACGACTACAAAGTCGATCATCGAACTGCGGCCTAAGGTGTCCTGGTGCCAAGTGCACACATGGACACCCTTATGTCTGAACATGGTGTTCGTTATGGACAATCTGTGACGAGCACAGAAGTCCAACAACAGAACACCACTCGGGTTCAGATCAGGGGGGCCATTCCTCCCAATCACGCCCATCCAGGTCTCACTGTCACTGCCCACGTGAGCATCAAAGTCACCCAGGAGGACGAGGGAACCCCCAGAAGGAGCACTCTCTAGTACTCCCTCTAGGGACTCCAAAAAGGGTGGATACGCTGAGCTGCTATTAGGGCCATAGGCACAAACAACAGTCAGAATCCGTCCCCCCACCTGAAGGCGGAGGGAGGCTACCCTCTCGCTCAACAGGGTAAACTCCAATGTACAGGCACCAAGCCGGGGGCGACAAGAATCGCCACCCCTGCCCGCCGCCTCTCCCCATCGGCAAATCCAGAGTGGAAGAGAGTCCACCCCTCTCGAGAAGGCTGGTTCCAGAGCCCTTGCTATGCGTCGAGGTGAGGCCGACTATATCTAATCGGAACTTCTCAATCTCTCACACCAGCTCAGGCTCCTTCCCCATCAGAGAGGTGATGTTCCACGTCCCTAGAGCTAGCTTCTGCAGCCGGGGATCGGACCGCCAAGGTCCCCGCCTTCGGCTGCCACCCAACTCACACAGCACCCGACCCCTTTGGCCCCTCCTGCAGGTGGTGAGGCCACCTGAAGGGGGTCCCACGTCATTCCTTCGGGCTATGCCCGGCCAGGCCCCATGGGCAAAGGCCCGAACACCAGGCGCTCGCCAGCGTGCCCCACCCCCAGGCCTGGCTCCGGGGGGGGAGCCCCGGTGACCTGCGTCCGGGCGAGGGAGACTTGATCCCAAATATTTTATTCATCGTAAGGGTTTTTTTGTGGACTGCGCTTTGTCTGGTCCCTCACCTAGGACCTGTTTGCCATGGGAGGCCCTACCAGGGGCATAAAGCCCCAGACAACTGAGCTCCCAGGATCATAGGGACACGCAAACCCCTCCACCACGATAAGGTGGCAACCCAGGAGGGGGCTGCCACCTTAAAAAAAAAAAAAATCATCATTTTTAAGGCTGTAAAAATGGCATTATTGTTGATTTAACCATGCAGTTTAAGTTCAAGTGCTGCTGGTTTTCTTTACAGTAATGTTAAATTTGCTACTTTTGATAGCTAATTTGCACATTTAGCTTGACTCGTGATACATGTGCACTATGCGGGGGATGCTACCTGGATGCGGGGGATTCTGAGAAACGAAACGCGGCCTTATTTTCAGGGGTGCATGAAATGTGGCCTTGAGCCTGGTTTCTTCTGCATCACGAGGCTAAGCGAAGCTCTCTCCGTAGACTCTGCGGCACCGCAGACCCAGTCGCGTTGTCGCACACCTCACCAAAATATAACCATGCGACACGTGCACAAGGGCCGAGTCTCCAAGTCGCGGTGACGGGACTCAGCCCGACGCAGGTAGGATGCAGGGATTGCTATGCCAGAGAACGCAGATTTACTTTTCGTCGACTGATGGGGGGATGGTTCTCTAGCTACCACTGATTAACACGGAAAAAGTGAATATGGAAATATTTATATTTTCACACTGTATGATTTTTGATTGTTCATCATTTAATGCCTTTGCATCTCACTGAGAAAGATACCAGGTAACTTTATGTTCTGTAAAACCATTGTATATCTCTGTGTATAGTTCATCGGTACATATCTGTACATATTGCTTAAACATATAATATCCATTGAGTTATATATATCTATAGCACAACTTTATACCTGTCCATAGTACGTTATATATATTAATAGGTCTATTTTATACTTGTCTATAGCACATCTGTTTATACCTCCACATGTTCATATTTCTGTATATAATTCACTATAACCATACTGTCTATATTGTATACACTGTATATATAGCTTGCTGCACCTTGCACTTCTGATTAGATGCTAAACGGCATTTCGTTACCTGTATTATACATGTGTAATGACAATAAAGTTGAATCTAATCTAATCTAATCTCTCTCTTTCTAATGGAATATAATCTTTTGCTTTGTTTTTTTCCTTTTGTTTAAGGTATTTCAATTCAATTCAATTCAATTTTATTTCTATAGCACCTTTTACAATAAAATAGAAACCCAGAGCCTGAACACCCAGGTAAGCACAGTGGCAGGGAAAAACTCCCTTTTAACAGGAAGAAACCTTGAGCAGGACCAGGCTTACAAGGGGGAACCATCCTGCTGAAAGTTGGCTGGCTAAAGGAGGAATAAAAGAGGGAGACAGGACAGAGAGAATAAAGAGAGAGAGAGGGAGAACAGATACAATCATAAAACCAAAGAAATACAGACAAAATACAATCATAGAAATACAAACATATCAGACATATATACACATAATACAGCAGAGCAGGTTGTTATAAACAGATGAACAGTATAGGCAGGTGCCGACAGCGGACCCTGAGTTTGCCAGAGGCCGAGGTCCGTGCAGCACGAAGGCCTGGAGACGGAAGTCATGCAAAAAAAGGGAGAGAAGGGGGGGAGACACACAGAACGGCAAGGAAGACTGGACCCAGATAATCCCGGTGAAAATAAAAGGAGGAGAAAGAAGAAGAAAAGGAGGAGAGGACGTGAGGGAGTGGTTGGTGTTGAGGAAGTGGGGAACTGCTCAGTGGATCATGTGTTTGTCCCCAGCAGCGTAGGCCTATAGCAGCATAGCTGTGCTAA